>OY751485.1:3873129-4034417 GCA_963565915.1 Entoloma clypeatum | reverse complement strand
GGTGGTGGTACGAGAGCAAGAAGGAAAGATCACATGCTGGGGTGTCCAGTTGTTGATACACCACGGAACTCAAACAACGGAATTGGAAGTCGGAGGTCTTGCTTACATTAACATAGTCCGACTTCCGATTCCGTTGTTTGAGTTCCATGGTGTATCAACAACTGGACACCCCAGCACGTGATCTTTCCTTCTTGCTCTCATACCACCACCTTCCCCATATGCACAATAGTACTCTACCACTAGTATAGTAGAACTATCTAATGTAGTCTAGTAAATAGAATAGAACTACTAATTCAAATAAGTATACGGAAACTAACTGTCCACAGACGCTGCTACTGCATTGCCGATGTCGGTTCGTGATGCACCGCCCACAAGGCAGATCATATCCACCGATGAATTCAAGCCCCCCCCCCGCGGTTACATCATCGCTTCACGATCACATGCACACGAGGCGGATCATACGTCGAGCGCCCCTCGGGAATCTTGGCAACAGGTGCGTTTACCATCCATTCATCATTTGATAGGTCAATAACTTAAAGCCCAGGTCACTTAATCCACACAACGCTGCTGTTACATCGCCGCTTCACGATAACACCCTCCACGAGGCAGATCATATCCGCCGATGAATTCAATCCCCCACCCGACGCTGCTGTTACATCGTCGCTCCACAACCACATGCACACAAGGCGGATCAAACGTCGAGTGCCCCTCGGGAATCTTGGCAACAGGTGTGTTTACCATCCGTTCATCATTTGATAGGTCAATAACTTAAAGCCCAGGTCGCTTATCAAAGGTAATAGGGGAGGAACAAGTGCGTGCCTTGTCCGTTTGCGACAGTATGGATCTAACAGATTCATAACTCAGTACCCAACCGACATTCAGCAAGGGCGATGTGAAGGGAACATATAGTCCTAGATCAACGGAGAAGCCCATCACTATCAAGCGCCACAGTTGGGACTTGTGCGATGGATTAATTTGTGGGACTCAGGATGCAGGTATGCACGCACTTTGTACATCAATCTGTCGTTTCTTACAACTTCACCCTTAGCACTGCAGGGGGTGGTAGATTACGGAGTCCTGTTGGGAGTAATTACGCGATAGTTGTGAATGATAAAAGACCTTAGTGTGTATTCTCCCTAGCCAGTGTACATGATTTTTCATCACCTCCCCATCCAGAAATGCCACCTCATTGTTGTCAGCAAGTTCTGGCTGAATCCCTTCCCAGTCATGCCCAGCCTCTCACTCAGAACCAACCTCCGGCTATGGCCCAGCATCGCCCCGTCGCAGGTTCTTCGGGGACGAGACGTCGATGCCCTCATGCCCAGGATGGCAATAGCACTGGAGAGGACTTCGACTTCGCCGGGGTCAATAGAAGTGCAGAAGGCAATGACGAGTCGGCTTGTCCATCCAATGTTGCAACACGACACTCGAGCCCATCAGTTCAAGTAGCCCAACTCCCGATCCGTAAAGAGAGGAAGAAGGCTGTCGATGTCTGGGAGTTCTTCGGGATAGAAGATAACGTTTTACCAGATGGGAGCTGGGCCACCAAGCGAGTGTGTATTTTGTGCAAGTAAGTAATTGTCTTGAGTCTTGCGACATTGGACTTGACGCTCATTGCAGAGAAGTGCCTCCTTCAGATGATATCAGATGGACCTATGCGGCGACGACAGCAACAACGACCCTTCGGAACCATCTAACCGCTAACCACCATCAAACATATATCACCAAATGTCAGGAAAAAGGTTGGATGGAGTACCTCACAAAATTGGACGGCGGCTCGGTGGATAGTTCGGGTTCTTGTTCTACGGGGCCGCGTGCTCCCTTCAGCCAGACAGCGTTTGTCGAGCACCTTGTCAAGTTCATTGTCGCAGATGATCAAGTGCGGCAAACTCCTTTCTGTTTTTCATATCTGACATACTTTCACTCAGTCAATCTATGTTGTCGAATGCCTGGAATTCCGCAAACTTTTACTACTTTTATGCGAGACGCTGGAGGATAAGGACATTCCGCATCATACAAAGATTCGGCAGGCGATTCTGGAAGCCTGGGCGGCGTCTTTCTGGGACCTCAAGGAAGAACTTCAGGTAATACCATCTGTCTTCTTCAGTGCCGTTCGCTGAGTTCATTGTAGAGTGCATTGGGGCGAATCAGCTTCACGGCTGATCTATGGTCCAGCAAAACGCGGTACCCTTATCTTGCCGTCACCGCCCATTGGCTCGGACGTGACCGAGAAACGACTCAAATGCGCCTCAGCAGTGGCTTGATTGCCTTTCATTGCGTGCGGGACGCCACGACGGTCAGCGCCTGGCTAGAATTGCGATGAATATCCTAGAACGGGCCAGAATCACATCGAAAGTATGTATTTTCTATTAAAACAATACACAATCTAATACCGCCTTCCACAGGGTGGCCACTGGACTGTCGATAATGCATCAGTGAATGACACTTTCATGAGAGCCCTCAAGGACTTGCATGATGACTGTGATATTGAGTTTGATGCCCAGGACCGACACATCATGTGTTTCCCCCACATTATCAACATCACAACTGGACATGTTGTCAATGACTCGACAAACACGGCTTATTCAGATGACCCAGATGATTTCGATCATATTCCTGACTTGCCAGACGGAAGTCGCAATGTTGTTGCTGCCTGCCGCAACACTGTACGCGCGGTCCAGGCTTCGGGACAGAGAATTGAGCGCTTTGAGAACACAATCACACTCGGCAATCAGGAGCACTGGTGGGGCCTTGACACTGAAGGAAAAAGCAAGAATATCAAGATTCTCCAACTCCTCCTCGACGTCCATTCTCGTTGGGACTCGATACATGCCATGGTCATTAGATGTCTCTATTTGCAACAGGAAAGCTTTTCTTTGTCTCGCATCTTTTGCACTTCTCATCTTGACCTACAGCCTGTCGAAACCTTCCTAACCAATCCTCTCAATAGAGATATTGCTCACCTCAAGTTGACTGAACGAGAGTGGGACAATTTGGAAGACTTTGCCTCAGTCCTCACAGTAAGGTTTCACGATCATTAATTACTACATATCTTGACTGGTTTAAATAGATTCCACACATCGTGCAGCAAAACATGTGCGCAGAAAAGCTGCCAATGCTTTCGTGAAGCATATGCAACTTCAAAATGTTTATGACGGCATGGGAGACACTTGGTGAATGCCACCCGCATCTGAAGAAGTATACTGATATTGGGCTGAAATGGGCGACAAAATACTATCGGCGTATGGATCAAAGTAAGGTGTACATGATCGTGATGTGTTAGTATTTTTTACCTTTTCAATACTTCAGGCTGACCATGTTATTAGTCCTCAATCCCTCAATCCATAGACGCTGGATAGAAGAGCATTGGGAGACAAATTATATTGACCAAGCAACAGACACAATAAAAGATACTGTACGTTCTATCATGACAGAATATCCCCTCCCCTACTAACTACACTGCATTGTAAGATGGGCGAATATCGTCAGCATGGGGAGCTGTTGCATGCTTCAGATAGCTTTGGCCCTGGACCTAGCTGCCGTGCTACAGGCAGCATGGATGTTTGGAGAACGGCTTCGAAATATGGGCTTCAAGACATGTTACGGTTCGACATGGGAGCACGGGCACAGGCTTCACCTTCGACAGTCGACGAGGAGTATGACTTATACCTTAGAGATATTTCTCCACCAGGAACTGACATCGTGAATTTTTGGGATGTACATGTCTTCTTGATCAAAACTCACATCATACTAACTACTGCATCCAGATGGAGGGAAAGCAAGACCCACACCGGTACCCCACGTTGTATGTCATGGCTCTTGACTATCTCCCAATCCAGGCATCCGCCGTTCCTTGTGAGCGTATATTTTCATCAGCTAGTGAGACGGACACGAAGCGCCAGAACCGAATCCATCCAATCCTGATGGAGGCCCTTCAAATCCTGAAGTTTTTGTTGAAGCGGCAGAGGTTGGATTTCACGCAGGGGCTAGAAACACCAGAGGATGACATGTTATTGTCACCAAGAGACACTCGCGATCATCTCGCATCGATGTTGTCTCAAGGCATTTTGGGTGATGAACTTAGACAAATTGTGGCTCATGATGCATAAAAATATATTGTATCTCATATGACTGAATAATTATGCTTTTTATACACTTAAAGAAAGTAATGAGAACATCAAGCAGCCGATAAAATGATAAATATATTATTATATAATGACATGCACTGTTTTGGCAATCAATTGATTGGTTCCACAACTCGGGACCGGCTTGCTCTGGCTGCTGAGCCAAACGGAGCCGAATAAATCGGTTCGGTTGACAAGCCGAGTTGAATATGTGCCAAGCCGTGACTTTGTAAGTCACGGTGCGGCTAGCCGAGTTGCGGCAACACTAGCCTCAGCCTTGTGCTGAAGGAGGAACTGGAGAAGTTCAGCCTCCTCATCTGGAGTATATCAAACAACACGGGGATCGGGAGTGTCCGCGGTTTTGGATTCCATCATTGAAACGGGACACAGGCGGCGTTGGGGGCACGCGGGGGGATGAGGTGGTCGAGCCGACGCACGCTCTGATTGATCGACTACTCTATTTGGTAATTACCCACGACACCGCCACTTTGAACCCAACCCATCCCAACCGGTTGGGTTGTGCCGAACAGGCCCTTAGTGCCCGCGCGATCACATGATGTACTGGGCCAAGTTCAAAAAGTTCACTCCACAAATAATCCCGATTCCCGAACTGCAATGAAAACTCGAGTAAGTCTCCGTTCATTTTCCTCCTTATTTCCTGTTATTCAGTCTTGTCGCCCAGCCCGTCGAGTCTGTGGCAGAGCTCAAAGCCGCCGTCGAAACCTTGAGAAAAGGTCTTTCTCAACCTGAAACAGAAGACTCTTGGGACGCCATCTTACGAAGCATTCAATCTCTTGCTGCCATTTGCCAAACCGGCGCCTGCGAGTTTCCAGCCGACCTTATTCGGATCCTACGATCCTTGTCCCGCCCTTTGACCAATAGCATGGTTTCAGAAAGAACCAGGCTCTCTGGAACTGCCATCGATCTTGTCGTTATCGCAGCATCAGGTCTAGGATCATCTTTTGATCCCCTGGTGCCAGTATTCCTGCCGGTTCTTCTTTCCCTGTGCGGTCGAGCAAACAAGGTCATTATCATCCGAGCGCGAACATGTATCACTACCATCATCGAGACTACTCAGCTACCATCCATTCTTCCGTACTTTTTGCAGTCTATCAAGGACAAATCTACAACGCTGAGACTCGCTGCTGCTGAAGGCACCCTTACTTGTATGAATTGTTTTAACCCTTTAGACTTGGAAAAAGAAACCCGGGCTCGTGACGTTGAAGCCATTGTACGAGCCACGGCCACCGATGCTCAGGCAGACGTCAGAGCTGTCAGCAGGAAAATCTTCGATGCTTATAAGCTTCTACTGCCGGGTCGCGTGGAGAGGTCAGTGCACTCTGCTGGTAGATTCCACATACCTTGATTAACTTTGACTACAGTTTCACTGCACCCCTCACCCCAACAATCAGAAAGTACCTCGACATAAAGGCTTCGAATCCACTGTCACATCCGGCGTTTTCTCGGTCAACACCAACATTCGATGTTAAAAGCACGTCGTCATCAATGTCGAGCACCTCGACACAGTGTCAACAGCCCCAGGGTCCTGCAACACACGTCCAATCCGTCTCGTCTACTTCCGCTTCCACCGCGCACACCGATACGGGAACGAACAAGCCCATTCAACAAGCATCATTCAAGAAACAAGGATCTGAGATGCCTCCGCCCCAATATGTCCCTGTCCGACTGGCTCAACCCTCCGGTCACGGTACATCCGCGTCGCGCACCACGTCATCCACGGACAGCGCGAGAGTCTTGGTGCTGCCCCTCGTACGACCACGTGTGCCCACAACGCGATCCGCATCCTCCTCGGGTCTTCCTGCTCGAACTGCGAGTGTGGCGAGTGTCAATGCTCCGTATCGTCCACAACAGCATATTTCTGTTCTTGTACCGCAAGAGCAGTCCGGCGGGCCACGGAGAATACTAATTCCTGATGCACCCCCGCAATCGAATCAGAGGCAGCGAGTCAATAGTACATCAGCATCCGCTCAGGCAGAGAGGCTGCTAACAAGATCTTTATCCTCCGAGCCGAAAGGGACCCGCAGCCGTACCCCTACTGCTGCGTTAGGAAATACGACCAAGCCTTCTGCCTCCCAGTCGTCGTCCATCTCAGTCAAAGTACTTGCTGAAAAAGCTTCAAGGCTCGGCGGTATCACGCAACCCACGCTTTCGCAGCTGTCGCGAGCCAAGGCAACTGCAAAGGAAAAGGTGTTGCCAGCAGCTCCTCCGAAAGCTAATACTTGGGGGCGTCCACCTCCACAGAACGGAAAAGCCCTTGTCAAATCCTCGTTGAATCGTCAGACGGGTCAGAAGATGACAGCCAGATCAGTCTCTCGACCTGGAACTGGGAACGCTGACAAGAGACCCATAACGCCTGCTGAGATACCCTTACCTCCGTCTTCTACACCGTCTCCTCATACAGCCGCCATTGATGTGGAAAGTATTCTGACAGAACCTCTCACTCTCTCTGCGGCGATAGAATTGCCGGTGGATACGAGTGCCCCTGCGGAGTGCTTGAGTAAAACGCCGATATCAGCACTCCTTTCATCTATCCAACGTGGTTTTCTTTTCACACCATCCTCACCACTATCGCCACCAGAATTGTATCTTGGAAAAGGACCTGTGGTCAACGACCTTCCTCTTCCATTCCCTCTAAGTTCAGATTATAGAGCACGTGCAAAGCTTGCACCTTCGAAAGAACAATTCATGTTCGGCATAGGTGTTGGAGACATGGAGAGAACAACACTTGGAAATGTGGAGAATCTAGATATCTAACAAATCAATAGACGCGGGGTTAAGGCTTCAAGTCGCGCGATACTATCGTTTATTATGAAAGGCTTTTACAAATGAGTGTCTATGGTGCGAACCACTTAGTCACCGCCACTTTGTGACAACGATATGGGAGCACTCAATTTTCGAGGTTTTTCTTATTCTTCTTGCCAAATGCTCTATTTGATAAGGGGAATAGATCCCCAAGACAGATTTTTTATTGTTTCAAAACTGAGGGAGTTCAAATTTTTATCAAGGATAGATTTGGCAACCTTCCATATATAGTATGTTTGATGGATTAGTAATAGTACTAAAAAGGAAATCTACTATGCATTGAATGCCTGCTACAGACTCAGGAATACGACAGTGAGACTTGTACTTAGTGGAACTAAACTTCTTGATCTTAATCTGAGCATCCCCGAGTTCTATCATGAAGCACAAAAATCTAACCGCCTGATGTGGCTGCTGGCTGCCCCTACCGATGTTTGGGTGACTGGACCCCAATTTGGTGGCTGTCACAAAGTAGCCGTGACTAAGTGGTTTGCACCATAGCACCACACAAAGACATCTTATTCTCTTAATTCTTGGAGCATTCAAAAGCCTGATATGTCAGCTTAGAGCTGGGATATTTAAAATATGGAGGGGATATTTTGCTGGAGAAGCAATCTTGAATGGTGCATTTTTACAGGGAGATGAATCACTTAGTCACCACTACTATCATTAACCCAGTGATGCATCACTCAAAATTTACCCATGTAGTGATGCATCACCCACTGATTGACCTTTCCCAGCACCACAATCCACATCAGGGCCTTTCAAGATCAAGCATTGTTACACATGGTAGAATACTATACCATTTTGACAAGTGTTCACATCACACATCACAGAGGGTCATGAACTGAACACTTTGGGTATGTGTCACGCATCACAAGCCCCAAAATCGGTCATTTTGACCAATTTTTGGCCTTGGAGGCCCTCGGATCCAATCAAAATTATCATATTTGGTAATATTTATAAGCAGTGAACACCTGTTCCAGTAAACACTTGGTGTCACGGCACAGGGCATGAACACTTGGTCAAAATGATACAGTAGTTAAGACTATTATATTTCTGTACTCAGGTTGAGGGCTTGTTCTGTGGCTCAAAAAGTGCTCTGAAAAAGCATATTTCACACTGTTTGTGTTATGCTTAACAAACTGTACCAAGATTTAGGCAGAGTATGCAGGAAGTGGAAAGGCGAAGAGCAATGTGATTGCTAAATCTAAGAAATCTATCTACAGTACAAGAGGTTTATATAGATACTGACCATAGGTGATAGCAGATGAGTCAGTACTGCGGAAGGCAGTGCGCATGAGTAAGGCGACTGCGGAAGGCTATGTACTATGAGTCATACATACTGCGGAGTGAGTAATACTACTGTGGAAGGCAAGTCAGTGCGGTAGCGAAGTGAGAGAAAGGAGATGCTGTGTCATAGTGAATAAGCCGAGGCGGGCCGATGAGTAAAAAGAATGACAAGATCATTAACATAGCATATAGTCCATAACATGTTCCCCTCCTCAAGCTCTGTGTCCTCACAAAGTAACTGTCCCCATCCCTCTATGTTGTGGATTGGTAGTGTTTGAAGGTCCAGTTTACTTTTTCGTGAATTAGACTAAGACCAGATCGAACCAAACTGGTGAAAGACTGGACAGCTGGTCTCGGTTTTTAAGGTTTTGGATCTCGTTGGTCCGTGGTTCACTCCAAACTTTGGAATTTGAAGGACCAGCCAAAGACTGGTTCGAATGGGTTTAAACCGGTCTTTTCCACGGATTGTTGAAATCAAGATCACGAAACGGCAAAGTGCAAAATTTGCACCATTTGCAAGAATTGAACTCACAACCTCTATAGTACAGAACATTAGTTCAGTCATCTATCTAACCAACTGAGCCACACATCCATTATATCTGATGCATCACACTCATTTTACATCACAACTTTCCCACTTCCCAAATAGGCACATCTAAAAAAAAAGACAAAAGGTGTGTGTGCGTGCTCTCTCCTGCCTCGATCACAAGTAGATAGATTATAAATAAAATCTATAAATATATTCTGGCCTGTTCAGCATCTGTGCCTCTCATTGCAGAGTCAGCAATGGGTGGATGGGTCGTTTCGACGTTGGATGACGTGCATCACACGCACATCAAATGTGTCAAATATATGTAAACAAACCCAAAAAACATCGCATTTCTTCTTAATATGGCTACACAGGAGGAAGTCAGCTTACAGACTATATCAATTATGTAGCAGAGTATCATATGTCAATAAATATGTGTTGATTTTATGGAATGATGCCACGGATTTTAAGTCATAGAGGTGCCATGCTCTACACCAAATAATAGTAAACAATGCGCAAAATGCATCGCGCAGGCATGCGCAGTGCCTTCCTCATGGTCTAATAATAGTTGGAAGTGATAGAACTCATAAATAGATATGTATTCACCTTCTGAAGCACTTTGTATAATTTTTAGAAGTCCAGATAAGATAGAAATAATGAAATCTGCAGATTTCAGTAAAAGTGTTATATCTCCCTAATGAATGAGCCAAATTTGAAAAACAAATGTGCTGTGAGATCCCCTGGATGAGGAGAATCCAAAGCTGAAACCAAAAAATTTGGTCAAATTTTTGACCTATTTTGCTCATATTCACCTCATCAAGTCCTTTAATTTTATTTGAAGGGTCTGAATAGGTTTACATACACTGTTTCAATAGTATTTGGTGCCACAGTTTGGGCATTGAGGGCACAATTTTCAATGACATGCATGCCTCGGCATTGATGCTGAGCATGCTCAGCAATTGCCAAAAGTTGAACCATAACTGTCAGCAAAACCTTCCCACCCTTTTTTATCCCCCACCACCACTCCACCTGGCCACCACATCCACCCAACAGCCACTACTCACGCATAATGGCCACCACTCATGTCCAACGGCCCTCTCTTCCGCCCAACAGCATCCCTTTTGCACCCAACGGCATCCCTTTGTGCCCAACGGTTCTGACTCATGCCCAATGGCCTCCATTCACGCCCAACGCCATCCCTTTGCCCTCAACACCATCAACCCACGCCCAACACCATCCTTTCACGCCCAACACCATCCCTTTGCCCCCAATGCCGTCGATCCATGCCCAATGGCCATCTTTCATGCCTAAAGGCTAGTGTTGCTGTGGCTCAGGCTCCGAGCCAGCTAGAGCCGGAGCCAAGCCATCGGGGAGCCGTAGCCGAGCCGAGCTGCGGAAGGCAAATTCTCATCAGAGCCGAGCTGATTGAAGCTCCAGCTCTGGCTCGGAAGCCAGCTCAAGCCGGCTTCGTGATGGTACATCAAAAGTATTTATTGTAATAACAAGGACATTAAAAATAACTAATTATGTTATCACAACCGCGGCGCAAGGGTTGGGCATGCCAGGCGGGTACAGGGAACAAGCATTGGGGTCGAGGGGAGGCCGTTGGGCACTACAGATGGCCGTTGGGCATGCAGAACGACCCTTGGTGTCGATGGCCATTGGGCTCGCGCGGCGATGGTTGGGGTCGATGGGAGGCAGTTGGGCACGCGGGGCGACGGTTGGGGGTCGAGAGCAGAGGCCGTTGGGCACGCGGAACGACGCTTGGTGTCGATGGGAGGCCGTTGGGCTCGCGCGGCGACGGTTGGGGTCGAGGGCAGGCCGTTGGGCATGTGGGGCGATGGATGGGGGTTGAGGGTAGGCCGTTGGGCATGCGGGGCGACGGTTGGGCTCGAGGGGAGGCCGTTGGGTGCTACGGGCATGTGGTGGGCATGCAAGGTGATGGTTTGGCATGCAAGGTGACTGTTGGAGAGGAGAGGTGACGGCAGGACACGAGAGGGGAAAGGACTCACGTTGGAGAGGGAGATGATGGGGGTAAGAGAGCAAGAGAAAAAAACTGTGTGAATGATCTGCTGACTTGGTTGATATACTGGAATGACAGATGCCCCCAGCAGTACCCAGTTTGTCAATGAGAAGCAGACCAAATAACAGCAAACCGGGTATTGCCGGCGGCATCCGTCATTCAAGGATATCAACAAAGTCAGCAGATCATTCACACGGTTTTTTTCTCTTGCTCTCTTACCCCCACCATCTCCCTCTCCAACGTGAGTCCTTTCCCCTCTCGTGTCCCGCCGTCGCCTCTCCTCTCCAACAGTCGCCTTGCATGCCAAACCATCACCTCGCATGCCCACCGCACGCCTGTAGCGCCCAACGGCCTCCCCTCGAGCCCAACCGTCGCCCCGTGTGCCCAACGGCCTGCCCTCAACCCTCATCCATCGCCCCACGTGCCCAACGGCCTGCCCTCGACCCCAACTATCGCCGCGCAAGCCCAACGGCCTCCCATCAACACCAAGCGTCGTTCCGCATGCCCAACGGCCCTCTGTAGCGCCCAAATGGCCTCTGCCCTCAACCCCCAACCGTCGCCCCGCGTGCCCAATGGCCTCCCCTTGACTCCAACCCTCGTCCCGCGTGCCCAACTGCCTCCCATCGACCTGAACCCTCGCCCCGCATGTCCAACGGCCTCCCCGCGTGCCCAACGGCCTCCCCTCGACCCCAACCCTTGTCCCGCGTGCCCAACGCCCTCCCATCGACACCAAGCGCCGTTCCGCATGCCCAACAGCCCTCTGTAGTGCCCAACAGCCTCCCCTCAATTCCAGCCATCGATTAATAATCATTTTGTTATCATTTGTTTGTTCTTTTACACCAATAAATATTCTTTGATATACCATCATGAAGCCGGCTTGAGCTGGCTTGTAAGTGGCTCCGGAGCTGCAGCAAGCCGAAGACATGGCTTGGCTCAGCTTGGTGAGCCGATCACCTGGCTTGATGCAGCTTGGCTAGCCAAACACCCAGCTAGCTGAGCCACGGCAACACTACTAAAGGCCTCCTTTTATGCCCAACAGTTCTGACTTGCGCCCATCGCCATTGACCCAAACACTGTCCCTTTGCCCTCAACACCGTCAATCCATGCACAACGGCTGCCTCATGTCCCCAACGGCCGCCCCTCTTGCCCAACTGCCCTGACTAGTGTCCCACGGCCCCTCTAATGCCCAACGACTGCCTTGCTTGCCCAATCCTTGTGCCCAACCACCACCTCGCATCCCCAACGCCGTCAACTCACACCCAGCACCCTTTCTTCGCGCGCAATGGCCTCCCTTCGTGCCATACAGCACCATGCACCTGCCATGACATGTGCCCAACAGCCCCCTTTCATGCCCAACGGCATTGAGTCATGCCCAAGAGCACATGGGGCCAGGCTGAGCCCATGGAGGACCAATTGAGGGAGTATGACATGCGCACGCAGCATCGGGCTGTGTGCGCGTGTCCTTAGTCTTATTTTACTTGTAATATATTGGTTTAAACCAGTTGAGACCAGTCCGGTCTCACTTCTTTGAGGTAAACAGAACCAATGCACCGGTCTTGCATTGGTCTGGTTTAGTTTTTTCGAGATCATATGAACCAAAAAATTGGTCTCAGTCTCAGTCTCTAAATTTTGAGGGTCAAAAAGCGGACCAAATCAGACCTTTAAACACTAGGGATCGGACCAGTTTGGATTCTCTTTGAGACTCCCACTGCGGGCATTGGCTTCTATATCCCATGAGCATATGCAAAATACATCTGAAACAAATAAAGTATTTTATTTTGCCATTACTCTTGGGCATAAAAGGGAAAACAAATTCACTATGTGATGATCATAAGTTTTGTCATGTGTTCTGGGCTCAAATATCTGGTTTGAATATCTTCTGTTCATGGAACAAGGGGGTGGCGGAATAGAAAAAATATACTGGGGGTCGAACTATTTTTTTTCAGGCCCCAGGGACCCCCCCCCCCACCCCCCTCCTTTCTAATTTAGTATATTGTACTCACACATATATGTTTTTCCAAGAATAAATGATATGAAAAACAAAAAAAAACCATAAGCGCGCGATGGGGAGCAGAAATGTATCGCCTGGCCACCTCTCGTTCCACACCATCCCAGCCCCACCCGCACCCAGCCCCATCATGCCCATTCACCTTGACTCCTCGCTAACAGCGGCACGTGCACACAACCCCCTCCTGTATCACGTTCACCCTGCCAGAGGGTTGCTGTGGGTCAAGGCTGTCCCGCCCCTGGTCATGCACAATGTCTTGAGGGAGCTGGTCCCTGACTCATGTGGGTGTGGGTCTCTGATGAGGTGCCAATGGGGTCATCCATGACATGGGAGCTGGAGAGGGTGTTCACCTGCCCGAGACTGTTGTGCGTGACATCACAAAGGAGCTGGTCCCCAATGTGCATGTGTGGGTCTCTGACAAGGTGCTGGCAGGGTGCAGCACAGAAAAACCATCTGCGTGCTGGGCAAAGGGTTCAGCGGTTGTGTGGGACTGCCGTTTTTGGTAGGATTATGTCATAATTTGGGGTGTGCAACTTTTTTTTTCCCTGGGTGGGACCCCCCACCCCAGGTCCAGGATTCCGGTTTGGGATTCCAGTTCCGCGACCCCCTTGTCATGGAATATATGATGAAATAAACTAAAAATATATTTATGATAGAAAGGAAGCACAAATTGTGAAACAAATAGTGAAACGTTTTTCAAAAATGAGTCAGATGTATATTAGAAAAATTCTTCATGATGTATGCCGCAGTCAAAGAGGAATCATGTTTGAAATATGGTCCATACTGTGTTCCTCCATTTGCACCATGCAAATACAGTGATCATATTCGAAATAGATCCTTGATATGCCTTGGTGTATATTCCATGAGGTCATTTTTAATTTGCGTGGTGATCATACTGGCAGAAAAAATGTGGGTCATATTTTTATTGGCTCCCCAGTTTGCTCCCATAACATATTGTGAAGTAAACAGTGAGTCAGTTTGCAGATTCACATTGTTATGATCATATTTTCACTTTTCACTTTATCTTATCTTATCTCGATCTTATCTTATCTACATCATATCGTACATGAGGACATCTTATCATTATCGTGCAGCATGACACTGCCACAATGCAGCCTCATGGAATTTACATATATAAGTAGGGTACTTTCACTTGTATTTGATAGCTTGTTCTCTTGAGATTCCCGCTGGGTCTCTTGGCAATACAGTTCTCTTATCATCTTTCCACTTTGTTCCTAAGTTTGGGCTCACGACGTCGTTTGACTTAGCGTCGCCTCAACAGAAGAACAAGCTCTTTCTACTCGCCCACCCAAACACACACTTCCCACTCCATCATCACTATCCCCGCCGTTTCGCACTTTTGCGTTAAAAGTCGCACTTTGTTATTACATGCAGACCCTAGCGTTAAGGGGGATCTCCCGGACTTCAGGGATAAGAAGAGAAATGCTTGGTGCACCCACCATATCTAGCGTTGCCGTTTGAGACACATAGGGAAACATTGAGCCCGTCCCGTGTCGAGGTGACCAAAGGCCGACGCAACTAACCTTCGGGAAAGCTGCTGGCGCGTGTGACGGTTGGAGAAAGCAGACCGTACATGTCTAGATCGCAAAAGGTGTTCCAACCCCCAACCCTATTTCAGGATATCAACCAGTCCAACACGCATAGGGGATCTGACCGCGTGGACTTCATTTTTTTCTAGATCTTCCTTTGCTCGGGTAAATCGGCTACCTGGGTAAACAGATCGCTCTTTGGGTTTTTTCTTTTAGATTTTTTTCTCGCCTAAGCGTTAGAACAGGGTCGCGCGCCTGACGCAAGGTACTACTGTTCAAAAAACAACCACACTCCCCCTCATCACACCATCATGGCCGAAGGCACCAACGCCCAATTTGACAAAGAATTTGAACAACACCACGCACCATCACCCTTACCTCCGATACCACTGTTCAATCACCCCCCCCCACAAAACAACAATCATGGAAGGAAATTAGAAGTCGCTGCGGATCCTGGCAAATACAATGGATCCAAAGCAACATTCACAGTATGGTGGACTAAGATGCTTGCATGGCTCAGGGTCAACTGAGAGCTATTCAATGGAGAAGAAGAAGTGTGCATTGCAGTGTGGTCGCGATTGGACGGTCCCACGGCAGGAGTTTATGGGGAAACCTGTTTGAATCAATGTATGGAATCAGAAGACTGGCCAACGTACCGAGAGCTAGTCAGTGAAATCACAACAAGGTTTCGTCCCACCACTGAGATCAAATGGGCCCGATCCAAAATTGAGAGCTTTAA
Source organism: Entoloma clypeatum (assembly GCA_963565915.1). NCBI lineage: Eukaryota > Fungi > Basidiomycota > Agaricomycetes > Agaricales > Entolomataceae > Entoloma > Entoloma clypeatum. The sequence continues at coordinate 4,019,331 of OY751485.1, read as the reverse complement.
GCAAGGTTCAATGAAGACCAATGATTGGATTATGCAATTCGGGACCCTGGTGATCAAGGGCAAGATTGAGGAAAGGCACGGTGTAACCCTTTTGGAAAGGAACACCAAGGAATCTATCATGCAACAACTCTTCCAGCAAGGGAGGAGAAAGTCCACGGTGCAGGGCACCTGTGAAGAAATTTTGGCAATCGGCAGAGCGGAAGAGACTTTCGCAGCAAGACCAGGCATGAGGACTGGCAATAACTTTGGACAACAACGTAACATGTGGGGCAATCGGCCCGCATATGGACAACAGCAGCAGCAGCAACGGAGGCCCTTTGGGCAACAACAGAATGGGGGGTACCGTCCTCAACAACAAAACGGTCAACAACAACAACAGCAGCAACCACGACGGGATCCAAATGCAATGGACATTGATAGAAACCAGAGATGCGCTCCTGGTAATTGTTATAACTGTGGCGGACAGGGGCATATTGCCTGAGATTGCAGATGGCCGCAGCGCAGGGTACAAGCAGCAATGATCGAACAGATCGATGAACAAGAGGAGGAGGAAATTTTGAGACAGATCAACGCGAGGCGTCAAGCGCGCCAAGCTAATAATGGACAGCAGGGCCAACCGGCTCAGAACAACGGACAGGCTGCAGCGCAGCAGGATTTTATAAACGTCAACCAGTAATTCCCCTGCTGGCTCTGACAAATCAATATGAACAATTGCCTATAGACTCTTACATACATAAAGACACTATAAATTCTTGGTTTCAAAAGCTTATGGACGCAGCAGTTACATACAATAAAATACTATTGGACAAACCCAAAAAGGTAAAAACCCAAAAAAATAGCACAGATGAATCGGACTTAGATACACTTGTAAACTATATCATTGGGGAGCCCTCGGCAACGAGGCTTGGTTTGTCCCCTATGGATGAATACTTAATTCCCTGTTGCGAAGAATCAGATAATTTAACTAGGCAAACGGACTCTATTGTTAAGTAGGCGAAACGTCGGAGCTTCGTCGGAGTCCGTCGGAGGTCGGACGTAGGACTGAGACCGGAGCGGAACTCTGGAAATGCGGAGGAACGACGAAGGGGAGGGACGTGGCTTCAATGTATGTGTTGCGCCGCCGTTTGTTGGATAAGGTGTCCCAATTTCAGGAGGTCGGAGAAGAGGTCGGAGGTGCGGAGGTCCTCAGAAAGATCTCGGTGAGGGACACGTTGACATGGAAATGGTCGGACGACGTCGGAGTTGTGACTCGGACACAGTACTGAGCTCGTCGAAGGGTAACGATGGAGGAAGAGCAGTAGATGAGGATGTCGTCGGCGTATTGTACCACAGCGAGGATCTCTGGCATGAACGGGGAGTAGAGGAGTGAACTTTGTTGATATTCGAACTGAGGAACTACAGGTATGGTACGAGCTTAAATACCTAAATGAGATTACTTTACGGAGATGGTCGGAGTAGGTCCGGAGTTGTGGCGTAAGTTGCCAGCGACTGTAACGAACCTCGGAGATGTCGGTCAATGGACCATGCAGAAACGGTGATGCATAAGTAAACGGGAATATGAATATGAAATGCATAAAGGCATGGAGTTATGAATATGAAATGCACGATGGCAACGTGCGGAGATGCGGAGGTAACAGATGTCCGGAATATCGGAATTGATCGGAGATCATTGGAGCGGAATTGATCGGAGATGATCGGAGGTTGTTGGAGCCAGAATGGTATATAACAGTATTTCCCCCTTAGGGCCGAACCCATGAGGCCCATAGGATATGCCATATAATCGCATGTTACCCTAGAGAAATGTCACCACTCCACACTGTAAGGCCCTTTATACTTGGCTGCTTAAGGGCCAAGAATCGGAGGAGGTCGGAGGTGCGGAGGGTCGGAGGTGTGGAGGTCGGAGGTGGTTGGAACATGGTGAAGATCAAGGGCAAGGGGAAGGCTGTAGAAATGGGATCGGGGGATGTGTCGGAAGACACAGTTCTATGTGTACTATATGATTTTCTTTAGTGAGATGAAGTTGGAGGAGTTGGAAAAAGCGGAGAGGTCGGAGATAGATTCAGGTGAGAAAGTGTTGAATAAGCCAGAGGAGGCGGTTGCAGAGAGAACAAAACCTTTTGGTTCTAATAGTTGACAAATGTCAAAAACATCGAAGATGACTGAAGCAGAGCAGACATGTCGGAGGTCAAGGAGGCAATGGCTGAAAATGCGGAGTTGTAATGGATGAATGGAGGAAACTGGTCAACAGTGTCAGGATGGACTCCATTCCGACTGGAGGAGATGTCCAAAAGGTCGGAAATGGTGATTGGATGAGGCCAATGTCGGAGGTGATGAAGGGAGTAAGTGGTGCTTTCACTGGGTGACTATTTCCCCCTTAGGATAGACATCCCGACGTCTATCTTAAGACACAAGAGAAAAATGACAGAAAACACCGGAGATGTGCGGAGGTGGTATGAAAAACATCGGAGGTGTGCGGAGATAATCAGAGGTGGTATGAAAAACATCGGAGGTGGTAGGAACAACATCGGAGTAGATCTGATGTCAGAAATGGAAATGTCGGAGATGGAGGTTCAGAGGTGTCCAGAAAATTAGATATCGGAGGTGATCAGAGGTCAGAGGGGAGTGTTTGCAAAAGTGGCATCAATACCAACTTAAGCAATGAGACGTTGGGGCTTGCACTCTTCAGAAAATGGATGGAAAAGGTACTGGCCCAATACCCATACAATGCAAAGATTGTGAAGTGGGTGAGCTAGTGGAATCCTAGAACCAGATAAATTCGAGCCAAGCAAGGGTTCACAAAAAAGTGACAGTGTCCACAGAGGGACACAACGGAGGTCGGAGGTGATCAACCACAAATGAATGGGCAATGAAGACCGAAAAAATGCGGAGATGTCGGAGATGTCGGATGGTGTTTCGGAGTGCCATGACTAGCAGGAATCCAAAAACGGTTTGAGTTCGAATATACTGTTAAGTAGGTGAAACATCGGAGCTTCGTCGGAGTCCGTCGGAGGTCGGACGTAGGACTGAGACCGGAGCGGAACTCCGGAAATGCGGAGGAACAACGAAGGGGAGGGACGTGGCTTCAACGTATGTGTTGCGCCGCCGTTTGTTGGATAAGGTGTCCCAATTTCAGGAGGTCAGAGAAGAGGTCGGAGGTGCGGAGGTCCTCGGAAAGATCTCGGTGAGGGACACGTTGACGTGGAAATGGTCGGACGACGTCGGAGTTGTGACTCGGACACAGTACTGAGCTCGTCGAAGGGTAACGATGGAGGAAGAGCAGTAGATGAGGATGTCGTCGGCGTATTGTACCACAGCGAGGATCTCTGGCATGAACGGGGAGTAGAGGAGTGAACTTTGTTGATATTCGAACTGAGGAACTACAGGTATGGTACGAGCTTAAATACCTAAATGAGATTACTTTACGGAGATGGTCGGAGTAGGTCCGGAGTTGTGGCGTAAGTTGCCAGCGACTGTAACGAACATCGGAGATGTCGGTTAGTGGACCATGCGGAAAAGGCGATGCATAAGTAAATGGGAATATGAATATGAAATGCATAAAGGCATGGAGTTATGAATATGAAATGCATGATGGCAACGTGCGGAGATGCGGAGGTAACGGATGTCCGGAATATCGGAATTGATCGGAGATCGTTGGAGCGGAATTGATCGGAATTGATCGGAATTGATCGGAGATGATCAGAGGTTGTTGGAGCCAGAATGGTATATAACATCTATGGGGAAACCATCTTTTATTCGATCCGCTTCTTTGGAAAAGGAGCTTATGATGAAAATCATGCTGGAAACGTTGCAGGACAAACACACATTTGATGTTGATGCATTATTGGACTCAGGGGCGACAGAAATGTTCATAGATCTGGACTTCGCCAAAAGAAACAACATTACATTAAGGGAACTACCTTTCCCCATTCGGGTCTACAATGTTGATGGCACGCTTAACCAAGGACGTTCAATCACGCATGAAGCAGTCATGGCTATGCGGTATAAAGGACACGTGGAGATAGCAGTGTTTGAAGCATGCAACCTAGGAAAAGCTAAAATTACTGTTGGACATACTTGGCTGAAACGTCATAATCCAGAAATCGATTGGGAAAAAGCGGAAATTAAGTTATCAAGATGTCCAGAAGAATGTGGCATGCGTCGAACACATTACTTAAATAAAACTGCAAGGACCAGATGGGGTGGAAGAATGGAAGAAGTAGTAGAAGGAAATGAGGAAGAAGTGAAGGAGGAAGTAATCCACATGCTCAGGGCAGCTAAGGGAGAACCCTCAGATGAAGTACCGGTGGAACAGGTTGTCCCCCGGAAATATCACAAATATCTATCAGTCTTTGAAAGAAAGCATTGGAGAGATTATCAGTCAGAAAACCATGGGATCACGCTATAGACTTAAAACCGGATTTCATACCGAAAAAGGCCAAAGTCTATCCCCTGTCACCGGATGAAAGGAAAGAAGTATCCGAATTTGTAAACGATCAATTACACAAAGGATATATTTGACCTACCAAGTCACCACAAACTTTGCCAGTATTCTTTATACTCAAAAAAGACGGAAAGAAACGAATGGTACAGGATTACCGACATATTAACAGCTGCACTGTTCACAATAATTATCCACTCCCGTTGATTCTGGAATTGATTGATAAATTAAAGGGAAAGAAAAAGTTTACCAAAATGGACCTCAGATGGGGGTATAACAATGTACGCATCAAAGAAGGAGACGAGTGGAAAGCGGCATTTACAACCCCAGATGGAGCCTTCGAACCAACAGTTATGTTCTTCGGATTAAATAATTCCCCAAGCACATTTCAAACCATGATGAACGACATATTTAGAGACTTGATTGATCAAGGAGACATAGTTATCTATATTGATGATATATTGGTAGCAACTGAAGGAGAAAAAGGACACGGTGAAATTGTGGAGGAAATTCTAAAAAGATTATGGGAAAACAACTTATTCTTAAAACGGGGAAAATGTTTCTTTGACAGAGACAAAATAGAGTTCTTAGGGTTAATTATTGGGAAAGACGGAATTCGAATGGATCCTTCAAAAGTAGATGCCATCAAACAATGGCCGAAACCAACAAAAGTCAAAGAAGTCCAGTCGTTTCTAGGATTGGCCAATTTCTATCGAAGATTTGTCAAAGACTTCTCTAAAGTGGCAGGGCCATTACATAAATTAACAAGGAAAGAAACAATCTGGAATTGGAAAGAGGAACAGGAGGAAGTGTTTGATATGCTAAAGAAATTATTTATGAAAGCACCTATATTAGTATCTCCCAATCCGGATCGGAAGTTGAGAGTAGAATCAGACGCATCGGACTTTGCTACAGGAGCAATTCTATCTATGGAATGTGAGGATGAGAAATGGAGGCCATGTGCCTTTCTATCTAAAGAATTGAATGACGTGAAATGAAATTACAACATATATGATAAAGAAATGCTGGGCATAATTCGAGCGCTGGAAGCATGGAGACACCACCTTGAAGGAGCCAAACATGAGGTCGAGATCTGGACTGATCATAAAAACCTCGAGTACTTCATGAAGGGACGAAAGCTTAATCGCAGACAAGCATGCTGGGCGTTGTATCTAACACGTTTCAACTTCAAATTAATACACAAGGCTGGCACCTCAATGGGAAAGGCGGATGCTCTTTCGAGAAGGGTTGATCATAGAAAGAGGGTTGATCATAGAAAGGGGGTGGAAAATGACAATGAAGACGTAACATTATTAAAACCCCAATACTTCCACTTGCGAGCAATGGATCGAGGTCACATACTTATTGATGGACAAGAAAGTAAACTATTAAAATGCATCAGGGATGCCAAGGAGTTTGATGAACAAGTGTTGAAAGCAGTGGAAGAGTTAAAAAAAAACAAATACCAAAACATTGTGTGCAGATGAATGGCACGAAGAGCAGGGACTCTGGTTACATTGAAAAAAAGTTTATGTTCCAAAAAGTCAGGAACTCAGGGAGGAAATAATTAAATTACACCACGACAACCCAGTTGCAGGACACCCAGGCAGTGGAAGACCCTGGAATTGGTTACATGTAATTATTGGTGGCCTAGTATTACAAACATGGTCAAAGCATACGTCGAGGGCTGCGACAGATGTCAACAATCAAAAAACATGCCTCAACCGCTAGCCGGTAAATTAAAAGCAAACACAGAACATGCAGGACCATGGAAACATGTTACAGCAGATTTTATTGTAGGACTTCCAGAAGCTCAGGGGTACAACACAGTATTAGTTGTGGCTTGCAGATCGACAAAGCAATCACACTTTATCAAAACATGTGATGAAGTCTCAGCAGAAGTATTAGCTAAACTATATCGGGACGAAGTCTGGAAACTTCATGGACTGCCAGAATCGTTAACGTCAGACCGAGGACCACAATTTGTGGCAATATTTATGAAGGAACTAAATAAAATATTGGGGATTACAACTAAATTATCAACGGCATATCATCTGCAAACAGACGGACAGACGGAACACATCAACCAGGAGTTGGAGCAATATCTAAGATCATTTATTTCCCATCGGCAAACAGATTGGCCCAAATGGATGGCAACCGCGGAGTTCGCCTATAATAATAAAATTCACACAGCAACTCAGTTTTCACCGTTCTATGTAAATTATGGGTTTAACCCTAGGATGGGCGTAGAACCTTGGAGGGCAGAAAAGTCAGAACCAGCAAAAGAATTCGCAGAGCAAATGAAGAAGATTCATGAGGAGGCAGAAGCAGCGCTAGTAAAAGCACGAGAAGAGATGGAACGGTATGCGAACCTGAAATGGGGTGATGCACCAGTTTACAAAGTTGGCGACAAAGTTTGGTTATTGACTAAAGACCTAAAGTTGAACCGACCCTTAAAGAAACTCGCCGAACGATGGATTGGACCCTATACCATAACCCAAATCATTTCGTCACACGCTGTAGAACTTAAATTACCAAAAACTTGGAAAATCCACCCGGTCATCAATGTATCATGGGTCCGATTATTTAAAGAACCACTATTTATATCACAAAGGGTGCAGGCACCAAACCCGATAGTTATCAATGGTGAAGAGGAGTACAATGTCGCTAAAGTTATTGACTCAAGGTTGAAGAGAGGGAAGCTGGAATATTTAGTGCAATGGGAGGGTCTGACTCAGGACCACAACATGTGGGAACCCGAGGATCACCTAGAACATGCCAAGGAAGCGGTGGAGGACTTCTTTAAATTAAACCCGGATGCACCCCGGCACTTACGCGCAAACATCTTTGAAGAATTGGAATTTAAACCATATGAGAATTTCACGGACACCTCGGACGACATCATATCTCACCTGGAAGTCGAGATCTAGAAAGGGGGTAATGTTATGATCATATTTTCACTTTTCACTTTATCTTATCTTATCTCGATCTTATCTTATCTACATCATATCGTACATGAGGACATCTTATCATTATCACACAGCATGATGCTGCCACAACACAGCCTCATGGAATTTACATATATAAGTAGGGTACTTTCACTTGTATTTGATAGCTTGTTCTCTTGAGATTCCCGCTGGGTCTCTTGGCAATACAGTTCTCTTATCATCTTTCCACTTCGTTCCTAAGTTTGGGCTCGCGACGTCGTTTGACTTAGCGTCGCCTCAACACACATGACTTTGGATCACCCTTGAGTCTGCCCCTCATGACCCTCATGAAGAACCTCCGCTCACGCTCAATGGCTGCCCCTCATGCCCAACGGCTGCCTCTTGTGCCCAACAGCTGCCTCTTGTGCCCAACAGCCTCCACTTGTGCCCAACAGCCATCTCTCAACACCAACAGCCTCCCCTCATCCCCAACAGCCTCCACTCACATCCAATGGCCGTCTCTCAACACCCTCATGACCCTCGTGAAGTACCTCCACTTGCCCCTCATGGCTGCCCCTTATGTCCAACGGCATCCACTGACACCCCACGGCCATCTCTCATCACCAATGGCCTGCCCTCGTGCCCAATGGCCTCCACTCACACCTCACAGCTGCCCCTCATGTCCAACAGCCTCCACTTGCACCCAACAGCCTCTCCTCATGCCTCACAGCTGCCCCTTATGTCCAACGGCATCCACTGACACCCCACGGCCATCTCTCATCACCAATGGCCTCCACTCACACCTCACAGCTGCCCCTCATGTCCAACAGCCTCCACTTGCACCCAACAGCCTCTCCTCATGCCTCACAGCTGCCCCTCATGTCCAATGGCATCCACTGATGCCCAATGGCCATCTCTCAATACCAAAGGCCGTCTTCTGTCCTCAACGGCTGCCCCTCATGCCCAACGGCCTCCACTCACACCCAACAGCCGTTTCTCGACACCAACAGCCTCCCCTTGTCCCCAATGACTGCCCTTCATGCCCAACAGCCCCCCCCCCCCCCCCCCTCATGCCCAACAGCCTCCCCTCATTCCCAACAGCCTCCACTTGTGCCCAATGGCCGTCTCTCATCACCAATGGCCTCCCCTCATCCCCCAACAGCCTCCATTTGCACCCAATAGCCTCCCTTCATACCCAACAGCCATGTCTCATATCTAACAGCCCCCACTCATGTATGATGGCCCCCACTCATGCCCAACAGACTCTCTTCATGCCCAACAGCCATGTCTTGTGCCGACCAGCCACCACACTTGTGTATAATGGCCCCCACTAATGGCCTCCTCGCCTATCCAATGGCTGTCTCATGTGCAAAGGTCATGGGTCACTCCCAATATGGCTATGAGTATGGGGAGAGCTCTCCCTTCACACCCAACAGCCTCAGGGAGAGCTCTGGATATCTGCGGAACTACCCATGCTATTTCCCAGATGTAGCACCCAGGGGTGTCACTCTTGGGTGCCATCCTGCAGGTATTCTATACCACCACATATCCTTCAAAACCCTCAGCTGTAGGTGTGGGTATCCTTACCCTCAGTCAGGAGTATGGTTTTTTGAGGGTAAGGGTACAGGTACACTGGCCACAGTCCGGGCCAGTCCGGGTATGGGCATTTTTGACTGGACCTGAACCTGCACCAAGGGGTCCAGTCCGAGCATCCAGCGGACCCACATCTGAACCTTGGGATCCAGGTCCTTGAGGTCCGGTCCAGATCTGGACCCAAATTTTAAGCTCAAAAACCACTGGTGTCACAGTCAGTGTACAGAAAAAAACTTGTATGCAAAAATGCGCCACAACAAGGCAACGCCGGGTTGTCATCTCAGTGAACCTTTATTCTAAACACAAATGCGAAGCTTTTGAGATAGAAATGAAGACAAATGAATGAAAACTCACAACAATATTATTGGTTCCCCTTATCAGGCCCTACACCCATAAAATCATGAAATCACGCCGCATCCATGAAACGCTGGGCTCTCATCTGAGCGGGCCTTTTTTCTACACGTAAATACAGTGCTTTTGAGATATAAATGAAGAGAAACAATTCAGAACTCACAGATGTATGACCCATTCTTCCCATGGAAGTTGATGAGTTTGTTGATCAGACACATCTGCTGTAACATGTCGTTACAGGGAGCTCTGAATACCTCAACAAAGTGAGTTGGTTGACATGCGTGTGTCAACCGGAAAGTAGAATAGGGTGAAGTAGCATAAAGTTACTTGCCGCGTCGCAATTGTCCATGCATATATAAAAAGAAACAAATTGTAGATCCGAAGGCCTATGGTTGAGGGATCTCGTTCCCCAGAGCGCTCCCACTGTCGTCAGCACCCGATGCAGAAGGACCCCCCGCAATACCCAAGGAGTCGTTAGACTCCTGCGCTGGGTGAGGGTCGTTAGACCCTCCATCGACCAGCATGGCATCCGCAGCCAATGGATCTGAGGAGTCATTAGACTCCTGCATAGGGCAAGGGTCGTTAGACCCTCCAGTGGCCGTTTCAAGGTTGTGAGGCCTGGCCTGCACAATGTCCCTCATTTTGGAATCCTCCCCCAGGGTGGCCAGCAGCGCCAGCGACAGAGCACCAATGGAGGCGGATATGTTATCTGCCAAGGTTTGCAGAGGGACCATCTGTGATCCCTCGCTTCGTCCGTCGACATAGTGATATCGGGGTTCTTCCCCATACAACAGCCACATATCACTGTTCAAACTCCAGACAGGAGGAACTCGATTTTCCTCCTCATGAATAAGGGTCCAAACATGACCCACATCATTCATGGTTGGGCTACGCCAACCTCCCCACTGAGGGATTGCTGGTGGAATCCCTCCCTGCTCAATATGATGCAGATGATCCGTGTTGATTAGAGGTTTTCTGAATACATCGTCCTTGCCGCAAAATGATCGCGCAAGAACTGCCAACCATATGGGTATGAATGACCCACCCACTCTGGCAGAATGCCATTCAGGATCATGATGGCAAGAACATTGTTGTCTGTCATGTTTCTGCTGTTGTGGTTGTGTACATCCATCTGCCGGACAAGAAATGGGAGCCCTTCTGTGATTGACACGAAGGGCTCGGTGGGATGAAATTCGTTTCACCGTACGATAGCCTCGTCATCCAGATGAGGCCAGGCCACTATTGTGGCAAAGTATCTCATGAACACTTGCCGGGCCTGAGCAGTGGTTGGGGACAAGATTCTCCCCAAGGCGTATCCGAAGGCGCTACACCCTTCTACTTGGAAGGCGTAATTGAAGATAATGCCGACTATGGGGTTCAATCCCCCAGGTTGAGCATGGCGAATAAGGAACTTTGCCATTTCCATTGTGGCCTCAGGCATGTTGAGGCCAGAGCCTTTGGTTCCCCATTTGCGGCTGAAGCGCATCGCGCCAGCCATTGGTGGGATTACTTGAGTAACCCACAGAGGATTGGTCCCTGGAACGGGTAACTGTATCTGCTCAAATACATCGTCTCGAGCGACGTACAACATCACTTGATCCCACTGTTCCTCAGCGACGTTGAATGTCACTTGATGGAACTTGTTGACCAGAAGGTATGCTAGGACACATTCCTCCATTCCTACATACCTATTGTTGACGACCCCAATGAGATTGTCGACTTCTTGGGGGTTCATAGGGAACCCCCACGGAACCTTCTTCTGCATCTTCCACTTGATCAGAAGATAATAACACTGAGAAGTGTCACATTCAAGCTGACAGGTGGCCATCACATGCCGCCCTCTGAACACAATATTCATGTGCCTCGACACGAAGTATCAGTTTGAGACCATTTCCCGGAACTAGTGTTTGAAAGTCCAGTTTAAAAAACAAAATTAACCACTAACCAGACCAAACCAAACCAGTGGTTTGGTTAACCAACTGGTTTGAGTTAATGAGATTCAGACATACCACTGGTTTAAGTTAATCACTTTGGAAAAAAAAATTAACCAGGTTTAACCGGTTTAAACCGGTCTAAACCAGTAACCTTGAGACAAAGCAAGAGGTCATCTGAGCTATTGATATAGAAGTCAGTCTATGGAAACTACTCTCTCACTCATATGGAAATGACAGAAAATAAGACAAGACCAATGGGAGACTGGTCCCACTAGTCTCGCCAATCTTAAATTATAGAACAAGACTGGTCTAACTACAGTAAATACAAAAAAAAAAACCCATGTCTGTCCCACTCCCCAGCCCCATGATTCACGCACGCATGGACGGCATTGAGTATGAGTGAGGCCATTGGACGCAGCTGCAGGTCCTGTTGGACAGGAGAGAGGGGCAATTGGACATGTGTGGACGGCATTGGGCGTTGGGCGCGAGTGACATTGTTGGGCGTTTGAGTGCAGGTCATTGGACGTGAGTTGGGGGGCTGTTCGGCACGAGAGATGGGCGTTGGGGATGAGTGGGGACTGTTGGGCATGAGTTGAGGTGGTTGGGCATGAAAGACAGCTTTCGGGCACAAGAGACAGGTGAGGGACGCCATTGGGAGCAAAAGGAGGCCGTTGGATGCCAGTAGCAGTCATTGGACGTGAGAGTGGGCCGTTGGGCATGAGTGGGGGCTGTTAGGCATGAAGGGAGGCCGTTGGTCATCAGTTGGGGTCGTTGGGCACAAGCGATGGGTGAGGGACACCATTGGGGGCGAAAGGAGGCCATTGGATGCCAGTAGGGGTTGTTGGGCATGAAGAGGGCCATTGGGGGCAAGTGGGGGCCGTTAGGCACGAGGACGGGACGTTGTGCGCTAGAGGGGGGTGTTGGGCACTTGAGGGGGCCGTTGGGGGCAAAGGGAGGGTGTTGGGGCGAGTGGGTGTCGTTGGGCATGAAGGGAGGCTATTGGGTGTGAAGGGAGGCCGTTGGATGTGAGTGGGGGCCGTTGGGCATGAGGATGGGATGTTGGGTGCTAGAGCGGGGTGTTGGGCGCAAAGGAAGGCCATTGGTCATCAGTTGGGGTTGTTGGGTGCCAGGGGGGGGGGGTTGGGCGTGAGGATGGGCCATTGGGCATTAGAGAGGGCCATTGGGCGCTTGAAGGGGCCAGTGGTGGCCAGATGGAGTGGAGGTGGGGGAAATAAAGAGTGTGGGAAGGTTTGGAAGTCAACTTATGGTTCGACTTTTGGCAATTGCCAAGCGTGCTCAGCAGTCAATGCCGAGTGATACACGTCGTTGAAAATCGCGCCCTCAATGTCCAAACCGTGGCACCAAAAGAACCAAAAATGGGTTCTTAAGTTATGTAGAGATACTTGGAAGCTAATAGTAAGTATTTAAAGAGTTAGATACATGAGCTATGTATGGTAGAAAGTCTGTACTCCAAAATGATACATCAAACACACTGTAAATCATGATCAACAGTGCATCATGGGTTTTCTCAAACACAAAAACCAGCATTTTCTTACTTCCTCCTTTCCACAACCACTTTCAACTATCTGTAATATATATATACTATTGAACCATTGTATGTGAACCTATTGAGACCATTCAAATAAAATTCAAGGACTTCATAAGATGAATATGAGTAAAATAGATCAAAAATTTGACCAAATTTTTTTATTTCAGCTTTGGATCCTCCACATTTAGATGATCTTACAGCACATTTGTTTTTCAAATTTGGTTCATTCATTAGGGAGATATGACACTTTTTCTGAAATCTGCATATTTCATTATTTCTATCTTATCTAGACTTCTAAAAATTATACACAGTGTGTCAGAAGGTTAATACATATCCCATATATAGTTCTATCACATCAAACTATTATTAGACTATGAGGAAGACACCATGCGCGCCTGCGCGATGCATTTTGCACATTGTTTACTATTATTTGGTCAGAGCACGGCACCTCTATAACTTAAAGTCCATGGCAAAGTTTCACAAAATAAATACATACTTGATGATATATAGTCCCCTCCTGCCTGATTGATATAGTAGAAACCCTTACTTGTTTCTGTGTGGACATAATAAGCAGATGTGCGATGTTTTTGGGGATTTGTTTACATGTATTTGACACATTTGATGCGCACATGATGCGTGTCATCCAACATTGAAACAACGCATCCACCCATTGCTGACTCTGCAATGAGGGCACACATGCCAAAACTCATGTGTTTGGATGGTTTAATCATGTGTGAACCTATATCAACAGCAAATTAACTAAGTAACATGGCTCTGGTGGACAATTTGTGATATTTGTATGGTTTAACTGAGTTTAACCAACAAATTAACCAAACCAATGAAAAATTAACTGGTTAATGATGGTTTGGTCTGGTTTAGATTTTTTTTTGAAAATTTCTTAACCAGTTAAGGTTTAGGTTAATGGATTTGGGGTCAATTAACCAAACCAAACCAAACTTTTGAACACTACCCAGAATGCATTGTCATGTTCCTTATAATTGCTGCCGCCAACGATGATGACACCCAGCAGGTCAGGAATATGTCCAGGCCTGCGATGTTCTCGCTTGGCAGCTTCCTTAGCCGCCTTTTCATCCTGTTCGGCCATGCGAGACCAAACCTCTTGATTCTTGAGGAGGCGCACTTCTTGCACCTCAGTTGTCTCGTCCTCCTCCATGTCCTCCAGGTCATTGGTAAGGGATGGCTCCTTGTCCTCATAGTCGTCTGACAAGTCAGAGGCTGGGGCTTGTGGATGGTCGTCCAACATCAATGGGTGGACTGCATTGTCCACCTTTGGCCACTTCATATCCACTCCCGACAGGAGCCGGGGCTCTCCTGGGACATGTGGGGGTGGAACGATATGTTCCACCGCATCACCTCTGGGGTGCTTGCGCCTTCCGGCGCCCTTGGAACCTTGAATGACCCTTTTGGCTTGTGGGGGTCCATGATGACCCCCAGATCTCCCTTCACCTCCCCGGGGTATTCCTTGCTCTCTGACCAGTAACGGTTTTGCCAGTTGAGATTCTGAGGAATCCCTAGAAGGGTGAGCTGAAGCCGGTCCCAAGGATGAGACCGAGGCCAAGGGTCCTGCCAATGGACCCTCTCGTTCCCTAGTGCAAGATGACAAGGGTTCTGTAGAGAACCCTCCCTGACTCTGCACCTTCCAGGGATGGCGCACGTCCTCATCTTGTGGAGGGGACTGAGGGGAAGCGGGTCGCTTCTGTCTTGCCATAACAAGGTCGTTTTCTGCTTGTCGATGGGCGTTGTTTGCCTGTCCAACCTCTGGGCGGAGGTCTCCAACCGCCGCTGCGAGCCGGCGGATTGTCAGGACCGCCGACTTGTTTGAGATCGCGTCTTGGGCCACTTCTAGCCCGATCCCTTCACAATGTAAAAGGCCTAAGAGCTCCTGCTGGAAGTCTCCACCTTCCTCGAGCTTGCTCTGAGCAAGCTCCACCGCAGTCGCCTTCTGTTTCCCCTTGCTTCTGGAGGATGCATTGTCCTCCCTGCAGTCCGACACGCTCGCATCACATCATGGTGCTGGACCTTCATAGTCCAGTTCCATCTGATCCACCCAGGATCCTCCCACTTGTGGAGGGGAGGGCACTGGGAGGGCCCATGACTGCGTGGGTGGATTTTGAAATCCACCCTGATATGTCGTCGGCCCCTGATGGGCCTGCACATTCTGGGGATACTCTACATGTCCCCTAGGGTATTGCGCAAACTGCGCATACTGTGTCTGCGGCAGCGGCTGCCCCATTGTTGGTTGTGATATCCAGGAGGGGTTATTATTACGGCGATAGCCTACAACAACAAGTTCAACAGATCGGATCACGTGGGTTCGAACTGGTTCCACAACAAGTCCCTCAATAGGTCGACTTGGTCAATCAGCGAGTTCCTCAGAAGGACGACTCGGTTCGGGTCAAGCAGAGCTAAGTCCTTGCAAGGCACTTAGTTAGAGAGCGTTCGAAGTAATAGACAAGTAAGCGTTGTTTGCCTAGGTCAAGCTGAGGACCTCTACTCTAAGGTTACAGGTCTTATATACATTATCCTATAGCTATAAATAAGTAAGTGCTGCGCAGGAGCTAAATAAGCTATTGGTTAGATAGATGTTTCAAGGGGCTGTGGCATAAGAGTCAGAGATAAGGCCGCAAGGCCGTGAGTCATAGATAACGAGTGAAAATGTATCTAAAAGGGGAATAGTCCGAGTCAGTGTGAGTCATAGCGCTGATAGAGGGGACACATGTCCCAGGGTTGTTGGAGTTAAGTGAAACGGGGTGTGATGGGGATCAAGGGTTGAAGGGTCGTGTGAAGGTGCGTAGGAAGAGGGTGAAAAAGTGTAACAGTTATGAGGCACTCTCTGTGTGCCTCTTCCCCCCCTTCCCCTGCAGTTCTGAGGACCCTGTGGACAGTTTGAGTGGTGCCCCTGGGCACCGCTAATTGTGGCTTTGTTGTCGCTGTGCAGCATGTTGAAGCAGTGTGAATTGCGGAAGTAAGAAGGGAAAAATTTCCCAAGGTCGCTGCAACACACGTGACCCCTTCAACACTCCCACGGTCCGACGATTATCACTAGAGGATGCCAATCATCCTCTTCACTGTCGCTTGGACAGTTGAGCAGGGCGGCAGATGCCCTGCAGTTCCAGATATCGGTCAAGGGCTGCCAAGTCCTTGCATGACGACTGCAGCTCCCATGTTGTGTCACCTAGACTCCATCAAACCTCAAACTCAAGGTTCCCACTATTCTACCAATGGCCCAACAGTTCCTCTGCGAACCACTTGGCGTCGTCAGGCGCACCAAAGTCATAGGGCTCTGGATGAACCCTGTTAGGGAATAAGGCATCATTCAATGCCTCATATGGTCGCAAAAGAGACACATGAAATGTTGGATGTATCCGACGTTCCTGGAGCGCAACCGGGAGTTCCAACACGTACGTTGAGGTCTCTGGCCTTGATCTCAGTATCTTATAGGGACCTACATACTTAGGGCAAAGTTTTCTTGCCCTACCTTTCGGAACATTCAAATTTTTTGTTGATAAGTAGACGAGGTCGTCTACTTGTAGTTCCAGCTCTGCTGTATGCCTCTCGTTCGCGTATTTTGCCTGAAAAGCTCGTGATTCTATACTGTAATTGTGTTGTGCACGTCTGCCAGGTTTTGTAGAGCCTGGAGTGCAAAGTCCCTGATACCCTTTGGGATAGCCTCATCCAACCGTATCTCTTTTAACATAGAGGGCATATGTCCTCCATTTAACTCGAATGGGGCATACCCTGTCGTTCCTGATATGCTCGCATTTATTGTGAACTCCAACGTTGGAAGAGCGCCTTCCAGAGCATCAATCAACTCTGTTTGATAGTCGAGAGATGTATCTTGGCTTCCCTTCCAAATAACCTCCAAAAGGTGTTTCTCGAATTGCGCCAAGAGTGGCGGACGTGCCAGACCCCCAATTGTTTGCCATATCTGAGGAGGTGGATTAGCCAGGCCAAGCTTGTTGGACTTGCAAACTTACTGATAAAAGATTCTGGATGCCAGTCCCTCCAATCTCCATTGTGAGAAGCAAAAGAATTGGCGAACAAGTTAGCGCCACGAAAAGGGGGAATCTGAGTTTAGAATGGGCTGGCCTGCCCGCTGCCCAGGCTTGCCAAAGAGCGGCCTCATCTTGACCGCTGCTGCCTTCCAAGCTGACCAGAAAGTCTTCCATTTCAATCCAAATCCTGAGCATCATTCATTTCACCATCATATCTGAGTGCAATGTCAGAATCAAATTCTGTACTGTCATTCTCATTCATGAATGGTGCATGCATTCCACCTTTTTTATTGGATTTTTGTTGATTATAATGGCCATCACGAGCATCATTACATTCATATCTTGCATGAAAATTATTCATAATATCTTTTTGTTGGTCTGTAAAATTATTGACATCAAATGCCTGATACCATGTTTGATCTTCTGTCTTTAAATCTCTGTCAGACCGCCATGGCTTGAATAGTGTGAGCATTGTGGAATAATAGTATTCCAGATCACCCTGATCTCTTCTTGGTAGAAGTCCACCCAGAAAGTGTTACGGACTCTACGGTATGAGGACCACGTCATATCTTTTACTTATCAGCCCGACTCGGCGCCCTCTTACGAACTTACTATGTCTAATGTCTACTTTCGCAACCTTCGATTTCCAGTCTGACTCATTACATTACTTCATCATCCCCTTTAGTATACTTTGCTCCCGCGCTGACTTGCTTTCCGCAGTCAGCTTACTCACTGTACATAGCCTTCTGCAGTTGCCTTACTCATGCGCACTGCCTTCCGCAGTACTGACTCATCCGCTACCGCCTATAGTCAGTACCTATATAAACCTCTTGTACTATAGTAGATTCCTTAGATTTAGCAATCACTTTGCTCTTCGCCTTTCCACTTTCCTGCATACTCTGCCCGAACCTTGGAACGGTTTGTTAAGCATAACAAGTTGCTAAATCTCATTAGGTTTGCCCAGAGCGAAGAGAGCAACTACCAGACGAGTCAAGACGTCGCGCTTCTTTGAAGACTTCACCAGTAACCCATTCAGCACGCCAGAAGCCCGACAGGAGGAGCTAAGTCCTTGAGACAGTATCCATTTTACACTCATCCAGCAGTACATCGAATCGGAGATCCATCGCATCCTACAGCAGGTGCTTGACGAAGAACTAGACAACGACGAGCATCGCCCCCACGGCGAGATAACAGAGAGGATCCATCTTGCTCGGCAACACCAGACAGATCACGCGTTACAACGCCCGACAGAACAAACTTGAAAGCTTTCGCGTTCAAGAAGGACCTCAGACAGGTCAGATCACAGAGATCAGAGAGTTTATCGGTGTCCAGACAACCGTTATCAGAAGATTGATTAGGATGCTCACATCGAGACGTCCCAGAGCTGCATCATCATGTCTTACTCGAAGCAGCAGATCTATGCCCACTTCACCACCGAAGAACAACAGACCGAGTACAACCGCTGGGCACGAAACGAGAGACTTGACCCCTTCTCGAGACCAACAGACGTGCAGGAACAGAGATTCCTTAGAGATTTACAGAGGAAATACTCTGAACGTTTTGCCACCGATTCCGCCGACGAGTCCCCTGACGAATTTACTTTTGACTCTGCGCAGTCAGACATCGAACAGACGCCTAGAACAGGGACTCATTTTCAATCCTTACCTGTATCCCGAACCCCATCTTCATCCCAACAACCCGACTCCTCTTCTCCTCCGCAGACTCTAAACATGGCAGAAGCTCCGGCTGTGTCTCAGTAGTCATGGCAGTGTATTCATCTCCAGATAAGCCATGAACTACAAAGGGACAGTCACCATCTTCAATACCATCATCACCTTCAGTATCATGTATGCTGGTTTCCTCTTTTTCCTTATTCGGAATTGATAGCCGACTATTGATTGAAACTGATATGCCTTCTTCAGGATATTGATCCAAATTGTCTTGAGAAATAATAATGTCATGATAGTCAGAATGATTCAAAGTCAACCAGTTCAGGGCCTTTGCTACTTTATTTCTCCTAACAAGAATAGGGGTTCTTTCCAAGTCTTGCTTAGTGGGTTTACAGGGTCCAGTAAACATACAGGCCAGGACTTGATCCATGTCTGCTCTAGCAGGAGACAGGATGTTATAGATTTTAGGCACAGGATTCTGAAATACAATAGCATTTGCCCTTATTTTATATCTACCAGATGATTTGATTCTTATTGGTTATGGCAAACCTTGGCAATAAGCATTTTTTCAACATACAACAAGTCTTGCAACTCTTTAGGGATTTTTTCTAGTCAGAGACCATTAGCCAAGGAAAAAGAGGAATTTTTCTTCTTTTAAGATAACTCTCACATTCACTGCAGATATTTTAACAGTCACCATCTAATACAGGCCCTTTTAACTCTTGGATCTCTTCATCTACATGGGTTCTTTCTTTCTGAGTGACTCCACTGACACCCAATGGGCTGAAATTAACATTTGCCTTTGAAAGGAGGATCATGTCAGTTATATTATGAAGTTGACCACATACTGCACATCCAGCTTCCACAAACTGGTCAGCAGAAGTGGCAGAACAGAAGTTTCGGATCACATTCTCTAAAAGCTCCTTTGAAGGTGGTGCTGGAGAAAAAGCAGGCCTATCATCTGATTGACTGGCTTTCCAGTCCTTGTTTTGTTTCTGGCAGTCAGTATGTTGGGTCTGTCTGAAAGGTTGACTTTGTCGATTCAGATAGCTCTTTTTATTGGCCAGAATTTTTCTTTCTTTCTTACAAAGGGTTTTTTTAAAAACAAAAACATTGTCATAACAAAGTTCACTGTATTTATGTTCTTTGATCACAGTTTTCAAGGAGTTGAGAGAAGCCTGAGTACTTGATGTGGGAATGTTATGATTCTGAGTGATATTTTTTGCCTGAGTCAAGTCTAAGAGGTTGACAGTGGCATCTTACATACTAACTTTCCAGGCTCTTTATGAATCAGTTTCTCAGCTGCTTCAATGCTCACCTGCTTCTCAAATGAATAATTTGAATCCACATCAGCTTTTGGGTCAAGAGGCCATAATTTGTAAGGCTGCAATTGATGATATGAGAGCTCAAGTGGACCTTGGCCACCACCCAGACAGACAGAGAGAACCTTTTTTCAACACCTTCCAGGGAATTGGAAAGAGAGCCTGAACTATACAGTAAAAGCAGCTGTGGTGAATGATTGGGACAAATTAGAATAATTGGTAGGCTTTGTGGGCTTGAAACCAAAGTAGCCAGCAATGCTGCATAAGAGATATGTTAAAGAAGCACTATATATAAAGAGAGCCAACATTGCTGAGTTAGACTGAATAGGAATCCACTGCAATTGGAGGCCTTTATAGTCCAATAACAACCTAATGAAATCATGTTTCCGCATGAAACTTTTGTTCATCCTGATCTGAACTAGTTTGCTTAGGAAACTGTAGTGTAGGGCAGCACATACCATACCCCAAGATAAATGCAAATAGGCTCTTTCCTGAGTTGGGGGGGATTTAGTCAGTCTGGGTCTTGATTCAATAGTTTTCCTGCTTTTAGAGTCATTCCAGTCAAGGTGAACCTCAGCCTTTCTGGGTGGGGAACTGTTATTCTGTATTGAAAACCTAGAGCTTCCATAGACTAGAAAAGTTGAAAGAGGACCCCCTTCAACAAAGTTTGGAAGACAGTCCAGGATCTGAATCTGTTTATTTTCTGAAATTGCCCAAGGGCTCTTATATTCTGAAATTGCCAAATGGCTCTCATATTCTGAAATTGCCAAACGGCTCTCATTTTTATGAATTGCCAAATGGCTCTCATGGTCAGAAATTGCTGAATGGCTCTCAGGTCCTGAAATTAGGAGTTGTATATTAGCTAGATTACACCTTGAGAAGATTGTAAAACCACCTTGGAGAGGCTCTACAAGATGAGCTTGAGAGAGGAAACCATCCAGAAAAGATGGGAGGCCTCCTTGAAGGCTGGTTTTCTCAGAGTTCCTGGGGACTTGTCTTGTCTTCACATCTTGGGTTTGGGAAGAGTAGGGTTTGTTGAATGTGATGGCTAGAGATATGCTGAAAGCAAAAACAGCAAAAACAGCAAATACACGCATGTCAAAGAGGTGTTGAAGGGCAGAATGACCACCTTTTCTGGTGGATGGGGTTTCTTTAGGGCTGGTCTGATTTGTTTGGTGTAAATAATGGGCTGAACTTGCGTGACAGCCACAGCAGGTACCTGTTCAGATTGACAACAGTAATGGTAATACATATTAATTTTAATATAAGCTAGATATTTAACTCAAACAGCTTGAATATATGTGGTAGCAGGCCGAGGAGATTTATATGGGTGTGACAGAGTGGGATGTGAGGTGTCAAGTGTTTTCATAGGCAAAAGTGGACTATGGTATGAGAATGTACAGTAGGGGCTTAAAGCCAATCAGGCCTTCGGCCTTCACATTAACATTATCAAAGTGACATGGGGATGGTTGACATTGATGGTGCTATCAAACGGCGACTGATGTGCTGACCAGGAGATAATTTGTTCTGAGTCCAGGCCTTTTTCAACAGACCCAGATGAATCCCAACGGGTGGCTTTCCAGTCCCAGTCAACCCGAACCCGAGCGACTAGGTCTGCAGTAGATGAGATCTGGTCAGGGTCTGGGTGTCAGTATCAAAGGAAATCTGTCTCTCCAGCCTCCCAGTTCCAGCCACATGCGGCTGAGCCTCTCAATGTCGCACTTTTGCTGCTGCCTTCAAGCCCCACAATATTCGGCACCGGGCACATGCTGGCAGTGGGTAAGACCATGGGGGAGTGTAGGAATGGGGTGGCAGAGAGCAGAAGAGCAGGGCTGGCAGCAAGGAAAGGGCAGCGGATGTGCCAGGGGTCTCTGAAGAGTAGGCAGGCACAGAAAGGGGCATGGCAGCAGTAAACATGGCAGGTGGATGCCAGATGGCACGGCAGGGGTGATGAGATGGGCTGCAGATGGGCCACAGGTCTCCAGAGAGGAGGCAGGCAGGTGCAGAAGGGGGGGGGAGGGGCCGGTGGCTGTGAGCACAGCGGGGGGATGCCAGACAGCTAGCAGATTTATCTAGAGTTGCCAAAGAGGCGGTGGCTGCCGAAGGAGGCTTGGCAGAGACAAACGCAGCAGATGGATGTGAGACAGCAGGGGCGGGGGAGGGGGAGGGGGTTATAACTGTGTGAGCAGGCCAGAGGGGTGGTGGCATCGCAAGGCGACTTGGGCAGGGCAGCAGGCATGCCAGATGCTGTGCCAGATGAACGAGGTTGGCGCCAGAGATGTTGTGAGCCTGAGAAAGTGGCAGGCATGGTGGGTATACCAGATGGAGTGAGGAGTGGCGGCAGAAGCCCCAGGCGGCCGCCTGAGAGCTGATGGGGTGGTCTGGGCCTAGAGCTGCGGCTGGCGCCGCTGAACCTTCTGAAAAACACGAATAACGACTCCTGTGAGGAGCTGGGCATAGTGGGGACCAGATAGGGGGTAGTAGCACCGCCAGGCACAGTGGGTGGGGGTCATGGGGGGAGCCAGAGCTGCTGCTGATGCTGGCAAACCTGGTCAAAATAGGTCAGAAAGCAACAGATACAACAGGCTCACTGATACCCTTGAGACAGTCTCATCCAGGGGTCATGGATTTCCAACTAGTATACTCCACCCAGTAGGAAAAGAAAGATAAAAGAGCTGGCCACCAGAGAAGATTGTCCAAACTCCAAATGCCAGAAATCACACTGCTGGCTCGACGCCCCACGCTCATGATTGTTGATCGTACCACATGCCCCGAAAGGCTTTCAGCATATCTCTAGCCATCACATTCAACAAACCCTACTCTTCCCAGTCATGGATTTCCGACTAGTATACTCCACCCAGTAGGAAAAGAAAGATAAAAGAGCTGGCCACCAGAGAAGATTGTCCAAACTACAAATGCCAGAAATCACACTGCTGGCTCGACGCCCCACGCTCATGATTGTTGATCGTACCACATGCCCCGAAAGGCTAGGCTTAAACGTTCCAGCTTCCAGATAGGTTGCACCCATGCCCCAAGAGGCCGGGCTCAGGTCATGAAAGTGTCGATAGGCAGGTGGCTGGCATACAGAGCTGAAAAGAAAGCAGTTTGCAATAAACAAGATGCAAACAATCAATGAACATATAGTCATGTGCTTTGATTACCAATCACACCAGTTGGCAGCAGCATTTGCTTTGCTACATTGACTATCAACCTTATTTGGCTGCTTTCAATCTAGCTTTTTCCAGACTAAATTATACAGTATCAACCTAGATTGAGGCTTGAATCAAATCACATCAGGATCATTTCTTTCAACCTTTACCTGACTGACAATTGCTACCATGCAGGTTGCAAATCAGGTTCACGGGGGTCATTATTGATTGTTTAAGAGTATTTTTATTTGATAGCACCTTAAATAAATTGGAGACTAGAATATAAATCACACGAGCTGTGAGCTGGAGCCAGAAGCCTCCTCTTTCCATTTCTGGGATCCCCACATTGTAGAAGTAGCCCAATTCTTTTCTTTTCCTTCCAAAGCCTTGACTGCTGTCTTGGGGAAAAAAAAAGACATGGGAAATGCGACCACTGGTGATGTTTGCCTTCTCCAATTCCTTAGTCTGCTCTGCAGGATGCCATTCTCCAACAGCATGAAACAGGTCACCAGCCATAAAGATGACAATATCACCTGGTTTGTATCTGGGTAGACCTCAGACTGAGAGAAATTAGGAGGGTAAGAAGGAAAACACACTTCAATTTCAATTCCAAATCTGGAAAATACAGCTCCCCTCCAGTAAAGCATCCTACTGGAAAGCATGCCACCGGACCCGCATCCAATCCATTCCGATGCGGTAGGACTTGCAAGTTCCAGATGATAGCTTTACCCAGAAAAGGTCCGGGATCTGAGTTCTTCCACACTCCAGCATCAAAGGCCATTCTGTACTTTTCATAATAAGCAGGCCAAGCCTTCTTGAATAGCACAGCCAGACGAAGAGCCATGGGGCGAGTTGCCCAGAAATACCATTTGACAGCTTGAGTGCTCTGCGCATTCTGGAAGAAGTCCAATGAAGGTACAAACTCATTCTAAACAGAAAGCCATTTTATTCTCATTTCAAGGAAGAAAATTTGAAGATTTATCTTGTGACCTTGGGGGTTCCAGAAATGCACCAAGTGGGTTATGCCGCACTTCTCATAGGCACCGGGAAGTTGGATGGAAGAATTTGCAGCATCTTCTTTCAAACCCTTCATTTTGTGATATAATTCTGCTCTTTGTGAACTCTTATTCTGAAGACCAAAGAAAGATCTGACCAGCACGAGCTTTGACAATGTTCAAATCAATGACCAATTTTCCATCCTAATGCCGCACATCCCTTTTTGAAGCCTTAGGATGTAGAACGGCGTGGAGCATCTGGGTGTATGTATGGAGGCTCAATTGATCCTTTTCCTGATTCAAGGTCAATGCTGAACAATTAAACAGATTTTGGGCAAATAAAATACCGGAAAGCCATCCTCTCAAATTTCTTCCTTAGGGATCCTGCTCAGATCAGCTTCAGTCCTTCCTGCATGACCATTTGGCCCCTTTGTATAGATAGTCTCGTAAGGAAGGTGAATCATTAGGAATCTTATATCAAAGGGTGAATGGCTCACTGTAATTTTATCCTTTGAGACTGGTAACTTTGCCAATTCTAAATCCTCCTCGTTGTACTCTGCATTTGGAGTTCCATCTTCTAGATAGTCATCCCCTCCCAACACCTCTATATCATCATCAGATTCATAATTGGATAAGTTGGCGCTACTTCCGTTGGCCTCTGTTTGGAATGGAGAGCCCAGGGGATCTTCCAGCAGTGTCAGCGGGCTTTCCGGCTCCTCAGCAGCATTGATATCCTGCATAGCACTTCTGAGCTCTTCTAATGGGGTCAGCAGACTTTCTGGCTCCTCAGAATTTCCCCAATCCAGAACCGGTTTACCAGATTGAGTGGCAAATACTGCCGCCAAACAATAGCCGTCCTTATCTTGGAAAATTGCAGAAAATGGATGTGCAGGCCATTCAGCCATAGCTGCCATTTTTTTACCAGCTGCTTCCCGGTCTTTTTTGCAGGGTTTGGGCCTCCTTTTGAGTTCTGCAAGGGAAACACCTGCAATGGTGAAGACAGGTGCGTTCTTCTCCCACTTGCTGGCAAGATACTCGTATGATTTCACCAGAAGCTTATCCTTCTGAGCCGTGTTGGGGTTATGCAGCTTTATTTGTTTGAGTTTCAAGGGATTTGTAGGTTTTTCCTTGATTAGACCTTGCTTAAACAGGGAGAGCGCTTCCTTATAGGCAGTATACTGCACCGTATGCTTGGCACACTGCACAACTGTCCTCTTCTTGTGAGTCTTGGCCAATTTGGGCTGAGCAACAAAGAATCAGCCAAAACCTCAGCATAAGGTGAGTTTTTCTTACTTCTGTCCCTGGAATAGAACGGTCTGTGCTGTCTGGTATTTTGGAAAGGTCAGGTTTTGAAATGTTGGTTTGAACCACATTTGCCTATCAGACAAAGCATGAAATTTAATCAGGGTTAACAGGGAAAGAGAAATATGTGGATCTTTGCTTTCTTCCTGGGCCTCTGAGGTTCTGGAAGAGGCTTTTTGGGAATTTGAATGGTAAGCAGTTTTGAGAATGCTGCAATTATCTCTGCATCTGTTTGTGCGAAAGAACACTTAGGAATGCACATTGTAAGAGGTATAGTGGGGTTGGACATTGCAACTGCAAGCAGGGAGTTGTGAGGTAGGGGTCTCTTAAGAGTCGCACGTCAACAGATCCAGCTCGAGATCTTGAGGGTTGCGCATCAACTGATACAGATCTTCCACCATCTGCAAGGCAATTGTCTTCCATCCAAACACAGGTCGATGCATTTGGAGATTATATATTCATTGCAACATGTAACTAAAGCTTAATGTACTTATTGAAAAGGCACTCTAACTATAGGCGGATTGCAAGTGAAAGAAAATGAAAATGAAGTAACTCAGCAGGGGGAGGAAAGACTAAACCATTTGGCAACATTACCATGAGAAACTTCAAGCCAAACCCCAGGAGGGGACTGGCAAATGCACCTGGATTCGCAGAAAAACATGAATAGTATCACGATGGTGCCTCAGAATCATATGTACCCAGATAGCGTCAGAAGGCACTTGATGGGGGCTGTCAAATGCACCCCATGTCTCACCGATTGGCGCAGTGGATGCGAAGGTAAATTCAAAATACATAGAAATGTTCAAATTAGCAGAAACGCGGGGCAGGAGGCATAGGGAATTATTCAGTGTGGGTTTTGGTGTGGTCAGTGAGGGCTTTTGGATGATAAAAGAAAATGGGAGGGTCCCTATCTTTGTTCCCAGGATACCCCTCTCTTTGTTGGACTCAAGCCAATTTGAGGACCAGGAGCGCGTTCTTGCAGGGCCTGCCAACAGGCTGGCCCTTCTGGACCTTTTTCTGTTCATCACGATGCCCCAACGCAGTGTGTTTAATGAGCGTGCATCAGGAATCAGGGCCGCCTCACTTTCGACTCAGGTTGCACAATGCGGCAATGCCAAAGCGCGCAAAACCATTGTTTGTTTGCCTTTCAAAACAAACAGGTCATTCAGATTTGAATGACCTGTTTGGTTCAGAAGATGAACAAACAAAGCTTTCGCCTCACCTTCATCACTGATCGCCAATTTTGCCGAGCCCTACGTCATGTCCCAGTCAGTTGTCAACCAGGTAAGAAGCCCTTTCAGTCTCAAGACCTTGCCGCCCCAGGTATCTATCGCCTTGTTCATTTTGGTAAAACGCCCATTGCCCTGTCATCCGCTATATCCCCTCACAATCCTTCTTCATAACTGGGGGCTCCTCCCCTGGACGAGTTTGATTTTCCAGCATGACAACTGGAGTGCCCTGAAAGCGGGAGGCGGTCATGGGCTCACAGTATGTACTTGGAAACCTTCGCATTCTGAGCTAAAGGTGACCTCTGGAAAACAGAACTTGATGGAAGTGTTGGAAACTGATTTCAACAGTCGTTCTCGCCAGGCAATTCAAGGGCTGGTGAATTACTTCAATGAAGATGAGTCCTCAACGCCGCTAGCAGGCCAAAGCTGCTATTGGTTATTTGGATACCACCTCGTAGATGCCATTGCCTCTATTCATGACCTCGCTGGAAGTACCCCAGAGGTTCAGGGAGGTATTCAGGAAAAAATGGCAGAAGCCGTTATCAAAACCTTCCCAGTGAGCCTTGTCATTCTTCCCCTGTTTCTGCGGCTCAATTCCTCCATTGAGAAATTGGAGGATTGGGGCGTCATTATCCAAAATGTGCTCCGCCATCTGCGAGCTATGCCTCCAGTACCGACTCCAAAAACGAACCTCGCCCGTCAGTACACCAGACTCTGCTCCAAGGAGAAGAAGAAGAACAGCACATTGATAGTTAACCACTTCGCTCAAGCTGCTTTTCATGCAGCTTATCTTTTGGCTGTGAGCAACCCCCTGCTTTCCCCTGCAATTCTTACACACTCTGGAATAGGGACACGGTGAGATTCCGACTGATTGGATTGAAATGGAAGACTTTCTGGTCAGCTTGGAAGGCAGCAGCGGTCAAGATGAGGCCGCTCCCAGATATAACTGTTTGGGTGTGTCATTTTCAACTGATCATTCATGATCTGCATGATATATAGTATTGCATTGATGATATTTTCCAGCAATAACATAGACTTTAGTATGGATTGTAGTGCCTTTGTCAAGTACAACCTGAGGAACATCATGATCCTGTGTTTCATGTTTGATAACATGGAGGTTGCAGGATTCAATCAAGCAGACTGGTGTATTTGGAGCCAAGATATAAATAGGCTCAATGACAGTATGAGAAACAAACTTGAGTTAGCCTTTAAATTGATTCTTATGATTCACTGGATATAGTTGTAAAATCTTTGCAAAGGCATCAAGTTGATTGCTCAATGCATTGATTTTTTTGTTGATTTTTTTGTTTTTTGAATGATTTTGGATTTGAAAAAAATAAAGAAATCTGATTGCCTAGTATTTTTATGAGAATACAAGCCAGAGAATTCATCCAACTAGAAGTTGATGAGAAACTAGATAATACAGTGGCTTACAAAACTGCCCCAATGTTACCTTGTTTTTGAATGTTTTATATATAGCTTGAGAATAAGAAAAATAAAACCAAAGTGTAAGTTAATGACTAATACTAATCAATCCTGGCTATCCACCAAAAAAAGAATTATATAAGTCCGATCAAAAATGATGGAGATATAATCAAAATAAGACAGGGACTCATTGGGGCAGTTTTGTAACTCAGCAAATTTTTACTATCTAATATTTGGTATGACCTCCTTTTGCCTTGATAACTGCCTCAATCCTTCTAGGCATGCTTTCTATTAGCCTTTGGCATACCTCTGGTGGTATTTCATTCCATTCCTTCACCACTCTGTCCCATAACTCATGCACTCCTTTTGGTGGTATCTTGTACTCCAGAAGTTTGCGCTTGATGTGAACCCAAAGGTGTTCGATGGGATTGAGATCAGGGGATTGTGCAGGCCAGTGAATCACAATGATATCGTTGTCTTCAAACCACTTGTCAGCCAGTTTGAAGGCATGTTTTGGGTCGTTGTCCTGCTGGAAATACTGCTTGCCCTTATTCATCTCCAATTTCTCAAAGCTTTCCACCATTCCCTGATCCAAAATCTCGCAACACTGCTTTGCATCCATCTTTCCCTGAACCTCCACAAGCTTTCCCACCCCATTCCAGCCCATGCAACACCATACCATTAGATTGTTTCCCCCTCCATGCTTGACAGTCGGTGTGGTGGTGCGATCAGATACTGGCTCACCTAGTGTTTTCCACACATAAACCTTTCCATCAGATCCAATCCGATTAATCTTTGTCTCGTCACTCCATAATACCCTCTTCCAGTCCTCCACAGTCCAGTTTTGATGATATCTAGCGAACTTGAGATGAGATGCACAATGTGCAGCCTTGAGAAGAGGAACTTTCTTCTTGGTTGCCGAGTGAAGACCAGCCTCTTTAAGTGCTCTTCTGACTGTTTGAGGATTGACAGGATTGGGAATGATGGAATTGATAAACTGTGCAGCTTGAACAGTATTATCAAGCTTGCCGGTAGTGATTTGGCGAATAACAGTCTGTTTGTCGTGTGCAGAGAGCTTGGATGGACGACCTCCAGGATGGTTTTCCTTGTCTCCCTCCACTTCCTTGCTGATTCTCCCAATAGTATCCTTCCCCACACCAGTTCTGGACTTGATTTGGCGATGAGAGTAGCCTTCAGCAAGAAGAAAAACCACAGAAGAGTGCTTAGCAGCAGAGATAGGTCTCATGATGGTGGTAAGAAGTAAAAAAGAGAGTTGAACCAAGTTCAACATGTCAAATTGATACACACAAGGTCACATGACATTGTTTATTACTCCCACAGTGTACTTTCATGCTTTATTACTGCACAATAGGAATAAAATCAGAAAACTTTACTAAGTTACAAAACTGCCCCAATGAGTCCCTGTCTTATTTTGATTATATCTCCATCATTTCTGATCGGACTTATATAATTCCTTTTTTGGTGGATAGCCAGGATTAATTAGTATTAGTCATTAACTTGCACTTTGGTTTTATTTGTTCTCATTCCCAAGCTATATATAAAACATTCAAAAACGAGGTAACATTGGGGCAGTTTTGTAAGCCACTGTACATCTTTGGCATGAAGACTGAATAAGTCAGTGTTATTTGTCATTGTAAACAAGACCATGAGCACAGTGCTGAGAGAAATATCAGAATCAAAGTGCTCTGATACAAAAGTGCTGAAGTCTTGAAATGAAACATTGGGAAAATTCTGTTCAAAATTAAGAGCAGCAACAATTGGCAACTGTGTCAATGCCAAAATAACCCAAAATTCAGGCTTGAGTTTGCATAAAGTCATGAGAGCTGTAAAAAAATCCTGACCCAGATTGAGAAAAACA
Organism: Entoloma clypeatum; assembly: GCA_963565915.1. Classification (NCBI taxonomy): domain Eukaryota; kingdom Fungi; phylum Basidiomycota; class Agaricomycetes; order Agaricales; family Entolomataceae; genus Entoloma; species Entoloma clypeatum. The sequence continues at coordinate 3,989,552 of OY751485.1, read as the reverse complement.
CCACAGCTAGCAATTCAAAGCAAAAACTACATTTGTGATTCAAAAAAATAAAATCCAACATTGTATAACATGTATCAGCTTACTACTTGGATTTCTTTTTCTTTTGTGTCACAACAGCTTCATTATTTTGTCCAGATTTTTTTTTTTTCTTCCTTGTCTTTTCTTTGTTTTTGTGCACTTCCTTCTTGTGCACCTGTTTTCCACTAGAATTTCTCTCAACTATCTTTGTTTTTTTCTTCTTGTCCATATCCTCTTCCTGATCAAGCAAAAATTTATGTAATGACTTGAGCATATAACCATCTGACCCAGATAGTGTAAATCCCCACATTTTCTCATCAGGTTGTTGGTCTTCCACATTCTCCAGCCAGTCAACTATATCTGGATACTTCTTGACAATGAAATCAAAGGGATTGTAATGAGAATAAAAGTAGGATGGTGACTTTGTCTGAAAGGTTGACTTTGTTGATTCAGAGAGCCCTTTTTATTGGCCAGGATTTTTCTTTCTTACAAAGGGTTTTTTTAAAAACAAAAACATTGTCATAACAAAGTTCACTGTATTTATATTCTTTGATCACAGTTTTCAAGGAGTTGAGAGAAGCCTGAGCACTTGATGTGGGAATGTTATGACTCTGAGTGATATTTTTTGCCTGAGTCAAGTCTAAGAGGTTGACAGTGGCATCTTACATACTAACTTTCCAGGCTCTTTATGAATCAGTTTCTCAGCTGCTTCAATGCTCACTTGCTTCTCAAATAAATAATTTGAATCCACATCAGCTTTTGGGTCAAGAGGCCATAATTTGTAAGGCTGCAATTGATAATATGGGAGCTCCAGTAGACCTTGGCCATCACTCAGACAGACAGAACCTCTTTTCAACACCTTCCAGAGAATTGAAAAGGGAGCCTGAATTATAAAAGTAGCTGTGGCTGACAATTGGGACAAAATAGAATAATTGGTAGGCTTTGCGGGCTTGAAACCAAAGTTGCCAGCAATGCTGCATAGGAGGTATGTTAAAGAAGCACTATATATAAAGAGAGCCAGCATTGCTGAGTTAGACTGCATAGGAATCCACTGCAATTGGAGGGCTTTATGGTCCAATAACAACTTAATAAAATCATGTTTCCACATAAAACTTCTGTTCATTCTAATCCAAACTAGTTTGCTTAGGAAACTGTAGTATAGGGCAGCACATACCATACCCCAAGAGGAATGCAAATAAGCTCTTTCATGAGTTGGGGGGGATTTAGTCAGTCTGGGTCTTGATTCAATAGTTTTCCTGCTTTTAGAGTCATTCCAGTCAAGGTGAACCTCAGCCTTTCTGGGTGGGGAACTGTTATTCTGTATTGAAAACCTAGAGCTTCCATAGACTAGAAAAGTTGAAAGAGAACCTGCTTCAACAAAGTTTGGGAGACAGTCCGAGGTCTGAATCAGTTTATTTTCTGAATTGCCCAAGGGCTCCCATATTCTGAAATTGCCAAATGGTTCTCATTTTTATAAATTGCCAAACTGCTCTCCTTTTTATAAATTGCCAAATGGCTCTCATGGTCAGAAATTGCTTCTTGAGGTGTTCACTATGCAGAAATAGCGGGGTAGGAGTAGCAGGATGTATTGATAGATGGGGATGGGACATGGGAGTGCTCATGAGCATGGAGTGGCAGCAGAGACGGTGATCGCCCCAGAAGGGAATTGCCAGATGGAGACGATGGCGACAACTCCCCAAGATGCAGTTCTGGTTACTGTGGGTTAGTTTGTTGTCATTTATGAGGTTGTTGATAGTCAGAGTCTAGGGTGTGGTGGGTGGTGTGGATGCCAATAATATCTTCAGTTGAGTGCCAGTAATGGAGGAAAGCGTTGGAGGACCAGCATCCTGCTTTTTTGACTATGTCCGGAGGTATCCCTGTGAGTAACAATTCAGTGGTTTCACCAATGCAGAAGGAGTGGCCTGTGACACGTGGATAGCCTGCTTTGTGCCATATTTTGTTACAGCGCTGCATGAAGGTGTCCTTTGTGAGGTGGCTGGTGCCTCACCTAGTTTGGAAGGAGAATAGCGAGGAGTTGTGGGGCAATTTGTTTCAGCGGAGGTGTTTCTCAAGTGTGTGGATGGCTTGTGCAGTCAGGTTGTGGAGTGAGAACAATGTTCTGGTCACTGATGAATGTTTTTGTGTGGGAAAGTGTGAGTATATGGAGGTGGGTTTGTTTGTGTGAGCAATGCAGGTTGGAGCATGTTGGGATGTTCATAATGGGGGACCAGTTTGAATTGGGAAGGAGTTCACCTAATCTGCACTGGCCCCAGAAAGCGGTGGTTGCACAAGCTAGGACTGCGGCATCGAGGTGTGATTCAGGGTTCAGTTTGTCATAAAGGAGCTTGATGTGAGTAGGATTTCAAGGTGGGATTTGCCCACCCATTCTGGAGGGCATTCTGAAGGTTGGTGGTGGTGTGGTGAGCAAAAGTGAATGAGAATGGGTGAAAGATTGTGTATGAGTCGGTGTGTTATGTCTGGTTCACTTTTTCTCCAGGAGGCGTGACAATGTGGGATGTGGCAGTGTTGGAATTGAGTGGTGGCTGGAGAGTAAACCCCCACAGGAGTATGTTGGGTCGAACATGGTGTAATTTTTATGTGAGGGTGTGGGGTATATATGTAAGGTAATGTGAGAGATAGTCTGGTATAGGTGTGGTGGTTGGAGATTGAGTTATATGTGCTGGTGGTAGACTCTATGATGGGGCGTTAGTGAGGTTATTAATTGATTCTATGTAAGTAATCAAAGTCCAAATTGCGTGAGTTTGCATTAGCAAGAAAATATGGCATATTTCAGAATTTACGGTGTGGTTTCGAGATCGTCCGGCTGCTATTGACATGATGACTCCTTTGTTGTCTGAGCATATGGGTATATGGATATTACATCTCTGTTCCATCCTTCTTTGAGTTTCCAAGCATCCCATTCATTTTTGATAACAGTGCCGATGCCAAAGGATGTGGATGCGTTGACAACGAGCTGGATGTTCGAAATTGGTGGTGGGCGAGAGAGGCATGTGGGGGAATGTGGGTTGGCAAGGGCATTCTGCCACCATACAAGGTCATGTATGAGGGGTTCCGGGGGGTGTTTCTGAATGCAAGGCGAGTTGAGGAAGTGCCATGAGGCAGCAAATTTCAACAGGTGAGTGAGATAGCTGCATCCCATTGAAATGACTAGGGAGCAGTGGTTTAGTATTCCATGCAGGCTCTCTGCCTCTTGTTGGTCAACTTGCTTCCCATTGAGCCAGGGGAGGAGCTTGTTGAGGTATCTTTTTTTTTTAGTCTGGAAGGGTGACTGTCTTTGTATTGAGGTTCCAGCCAAAACCTAGGTATTGAAAGTTTTTGGCAAAGGGTCGTGTTTTGGAGCATTTCCATGGGCATCCTAGTTTGTCACCAAGGTTGTATATGTCTTCGAGTTGGTAAGAGAATTTCAGAGCTCCAAATGGTGTCTTGGTGTTGGGAAAGTGGAACAATATGAAGTTGTCAACCCAGTTTTTGACAGGTGACATGTTTCGAGCATGGAGAATTGTAAGCATGGCATCTCTATGTCGAGTGTGGCAGCTTCAGAGAGTGGTGGGGCATCAATAACGATCTCAACAATTTGGTGGAAAGTGCCCCAATTGCATTGGAATTCTTCCATATTGATTTCTGAGTTTACGGAAAACATTGTAGTAGAATTTCTGGGGTAGGAGAAGTCTTGAACCATTCGGAATTCACCTGGGGAGCCAGCTTTTTCAGTGAGGCCTAGTGGGGAGGAGCAGAAAGGTCCAATTAAGGTTTTGAGATGTGATCATGAAAAAGGACCTGTATATCTCCCATGTTATATCCGTCTCCGAACCTCCGATCCACTCCGATCGTCCTCCGACATTCCGGACATCCGTTACCTCCGCGTCTCCGCACGTTGCCATCGTGCATTTCATATTCATAACTCCATGCCCTTATCCATTTCATATTCATATTCCCGTTTACTTATGCATCGCCTTTTCCGCATGGTCCGTTGACCGACATCTCCGATGTTCGTTACAGTCGCTGGCAACTTACGCCACAACTCCGGACCTACTCCGACCATCTCCGTAAAGTAATATCATTTAGGTATTTAAGCTCGTACCATACCTGTAGTTCCTCAGTTCGAATATCAACAAAGTTCACTCCTCTACTCCCCGTTCATGCCAGAGATCCTCGCTGTGGTACAATACGCCGACGACATCCTCATCTACTGCTCTTCCTCCATCGTTACCCTTCGACAAGCTCAGTACTGTGTCCGAGTCACAACTCCGACGTCGTCCGACCATTTCCACGTCAATGTGTCTCTCACCGAGATCTTTCCGAGGACCTCCACACCTCCGACCTCTCCTCCGACCTCCTGAAATTGGGACACCTTATCCAACAAACGGCGGCGCAACACATACGTTGAAGCCACGTCCCTCCCCTTCGTTGTTCCTCCGCATTTCCGGAGTTCCGCTCCGGTCTCAGTCCTACGTCCGACCCCCGGCGGACTCCGACGAAGCTCCGACTTTTCACCTACTTAACAGTATATTCAAACTCAAACCGTTTTTGGATTCCTGCTAGTCATGGCACTCCGAAACACCAAGACAGCAAAAGCCGCAGAAGCTGGCACTTCTAGGCAACAGGTTCTACAAAATGTCGAACAACATTTAACAGAACTATCCCCCGTAACTCCCACTACTCCGACACCTCCGGGTTTTCAGCCCATCACACCTCCGCATAATATTCCGATCCCCACTTCCCCCATAGAATCCGCACCCCCGTCTCCTCAGAATATTTTCGGCCCACAAGCCCTTGCGGATGCTTTCCTCTTAATGACCAATGAACTCAAACGCAGCAAAGGTCACAAGCATCATAAAAAGGCTAAGGATCCGGGGTTCCGATCCCCGGAAACTGAACCAGTTCATCCTCCAATGCACATTGTTCTTCCGCGACAACTCTGAGTATGACGATGACTCTGCCAAAATCACTCTCGCCATCTCTTTCCTCCGAGGCACAGCTCTCGATTATTTCGAGCATTTCATCATCGAACCGGACCCGGATAACCCCCCGGACTGGTACAAGGATTGGTCCGCATTCCTCCGCACACTCCGCATGGAATTCGGGGTCATTGACCCCGTTGCGGATGCTGCCGACTCTCTGGACAATCTCAAAATGCGCGAAAATCAACATATTCTCAAGTATAATATCGAGTTCACACGCCTTGCTGCCAAAACGCACTGGGACAGCTCCGCCCTGCATCACCGGTACTACTCCGGGTTGGCGGAGCAGATTAAAGATGTCCTTGGGACTCAAGCAAAGCCAAGCACGTTACCAGCACTTAGGGAGCTAGCACAGACTATTGATGCTCGCCACTGGGAACGTCATCGTGAGAAGTCCTGCTCCGACAAGTCCGCATCCAAATCCGACAAATCCGAAGCTAAAACCCCCTCCACAAACTCCGATAAAAACTCCAAAGCCAAACCGCAGACACAGAACCAGGGCAAACAGTCGAAGCCTTCCTCCACTCCCAAGTCTGACATCTCCGACAAACTCGGAAAAGACGGAAAGCTAACTCCGGAGGAACGCAAACGCCGTTTTGACAACAACCTCTGTATGTTTTGTGGCAAAGCTGGACACGTCGCGAAAGATTGCCTGAAGTCTTCGTCCTCCGCCTCTAAGGCCAAGGCGCGCGCTGCCCAAGCCAAGACCACGGATGAAACAAAAAATTAGCAGGCAGTCCACAGGACTCTGTACGGCCTGAGGACTGCGTTGAACCCATCCGTACTACCGCTCTACTCAACGCTTCCGCTCTTTCCGATCCCAATTCCCTCCGTGTCCGACTTACATCTCCGCTTATCTCCGATTCTTCTCCGATAGCCGCCCTTGTGGACTCTGGCTCTACTCATTGTTTTATTGACTCCCGTTATGCTTCATCCTATAAACTCCCTTTCACCTCCATACCTCCGATTGAACTTAAATTATTTGACGGAACATCCAACTCCGTCATTACTCAGGCGGTTGATCTCCCTGTATACTTTTCCTCCAGTGAATATATGGCCATTACAGCATTTACGTCCCCGACTCCGATAACCTCCGGCTCCGCACCCTCCGCAACAAGCACGACCATATTCTCTCCGGACACCCCGGACAGAACAAGACAGTTAGTCTCATTCAACGAGATTATACTTGGCCTGGTGTTCGAGACTTTGTCAAAAAGTACTGCAAATCCTGCACCACTTGCATGCACTCTAAACCCCAACGCCACAAGCCCTATGGTATGCTGAAGCAACTCCCAGTTCTGAACCTTCCGTGGAACTCCATATCCATGGACTTCATCGAGACCTCCGGCGGTTTTGACGCAATCCTTGTTATTGTTGACCGAATGACAAAACAAAGCATTTTTGTTCCGACTACGATCCACTGCACCTCCGAAGATCTAGCCACCTTGTTCATCCTGCATGTGTTCTCCAAGCACGGAGTACTGGAACATGTCACCTCCGACCGAGGCCCGGAGTTCGTCTCCCGTTTTTTCCGCTCCCTTGGAAAAGCCCTCAACATGACTCTGCACTTCACCTCTGGCTACCATCCTGAAGGCGACGGTCAAACCGAACGTACCAACCAAACCTTGGAACAGTATCTCCGCATCTTCTGCAACTATCAGCAGGACAACTGGTCCGAGCTACTTCCGCTTGCGGAGTTCGCGTACAACAATGCTCCGAGTGCTACGACCGGGATCTCGCCCTTCTTCGCCAATAAAGGTTATCATCCGAACCTCTCCGTCCATCCGGAGCGCGACCTCGCATCCGCCCGTGCCCGACAATTCGTCGTCGACCTGGACGAGCTTCACCAAGAACTCAAATCTACAATCCTAGAAGCTCAACGACGTTATCAAGGCCCCGCCGATCTCCGGTGTGCTCCGCCCCCTCCGCTCGAAGTAGGACAGCAAGCTTTTGTGAAGGCTAAGTTTTTCCGCACTACACGACCCTCCAAAAAGCTGTCTGAAAAGTACCTTGGCCCCTTTGACATCCTTGCCAGGAATGGTACACACTCTTACACCCTCCGACTTCCGGACACCATACGCGGTGTTCACCCCGTCTTCCACATCTCCATGCTGGAGCCATCTGTTCCGAACGACATTCCGAACCGGACAGTAACTCCGCCTCCTCCGATTGACGTTGAAGGAGAAGTGGAATACGAAATCGCCGAAATCCTTGACACCAAACTGGATCGTTGGCGTTCTTGCAAACTGCTCTACCTAGTCCGTTGGCTAGGCTATGAAGGAACCGATGAGGAACAGTCCTGGCTACCCGCCACGGAACTCGAACATGCGACAGACTTAGTCGCGGACTTCCACTCCGCGTATCCGGAGAAACCGGGCCCCTTATCATGCCTATAGAACCGCGCAAGACATTGATATTGCAAAATAAAGAAAATAATAACAAAAAAATTAGAGGGGGGAGGGGCTACTGGGTTTTGGCCTTCTTGGCCGGCGGACCGTTGTCCTCCGACTCATCCTCCGTTTCTCCCTCCGCCTCCTGTTTCTCCGCTTGCAGCTCCGCAAGCTCCCCGTCCGCCAACCCCTCGTCCTCCCCCTCGTCTTTTTCCTCGTCCTCTTCCTCTCCTCCTTCCTCTTCTCCGTCCTCCGTCTCCGACTCCGGAGCCGCCGCCTCCAGAAGGAAGTTCCGGTAGGCGAGGTGGTTGTTCATAATTTGAAGCTGCCGGAGCAGCACCCAACCGACCCTCGCCGACTGCTCCTCTCTCTCCTCCAGAGCCTCCCGGAGCCCCCGGAGCTCCTCTGCGACCCCTGCGCCACAGCAGCCTTTCGCCCCGCTCGGGCCCGCAACCTCCGCGACGGCTTCCTCCGTCCTTCCCCGTTTCCGCTTCGCCCACGTCTCGCCGGCCTTCAGGCATACCCGTTTGCCGTCCTTGCACCGCTGGCATGCGGTGCCCTTCCCCTGCCTAAGGAAATTGTCAGTAAGAAAAAAGAGATGAAAAAGCGGGTACTCACAATGGCCACTTGCACTCCACCTTCGCCTGCGCACAGGCCTGACACGCCTCCCCCCGGACCTCCGAGTCCTCCGCTCCGCTCTCCGCCCTCTGTTTCCCCGCCTTCTTCGCCCTTTTCCTCTCCGCCTCCGCCTCCGCCTTCGCCTCCGCCTCCGCCTCCGCCTTCGCCTCCGCCTCTGCCTTCTTCTTCGCCTCTGCCTCCCTCGCCCTCCTCTCGGCCTCGGCCTCCTCCTTCTCCTTGCGTATCTGCGCCAGACGGCGCAGGAGCTCCTCTTCGGAGTCGTCGAGGTTGGCGCTGGAGCACGCGGGTTGTGTGTTTGAGTCTTGGGGCATGTTGGTGGTAACTGGAAGAAAACCCTTGGGCCGCTCATCTCCGTTAAATAACCGAGACCACATGACCTTGTTTATTTTCTCGCGGTCTTCCATGGGTGTCAGACCTAAGAGGGGAATACTGTTATATCCGTCTCCGAACCTCCGATCCACTCCGATCGTCCTCCGACATTCCGGACATCCGTTACCTCCGCGTCTCCGCACGTTGCCATCGTGCATTTCATATTCATAACTCCATGCCCTTATCCATTTCATATTCATATTCCCGTTTACTTATGCATCGCCTTTTCCGCATGGTCCGTTGACCGACATCTCCGATGTTCGTTACAGTCGCTGGCAACTTACGCCACAACTCCGGACCTACTCCGATCATCTCCGTAAAGTAATATCATTTAGGTATTTAAGCTCGTACCATACCTGTAGTTCCTCAGTTCGAATATCAACAAAGTTCACTCCTCTACTCCCCGTTCATGCCAGAGATCCTTGCTGTGGTACAATACGCCGACGACATCCTCATCTACTGCTCTTCCTCCATCGTTACCCTTCGACGAGCTCAGTACTGTGTCCGAGTCACAACTCCGACGTCGTCCGACCATTTCCACGTCAATGTGTCTCTCACCGAGATCTTTCCGAGGACCTCCACACCTCCGACCTCTCCTCCGACCTCCTGAAATTGGGACACCTTATCCAACAAACGGCGGCGCAACACATACGTTGAAGCCACGTCCCTCCCCTTCGTTGTTCCTCCGCATTTCCGGAGTTCCGCTCCAGTCTCAGTCCTACGTCCGACCCCCGGCGGACTCCGACGAAGCTCCGACTTTTCACCTACTTAACATCCCAAGACTGCATTCAGAGTTTATGTGTATGATGATGATGTCTGGTTGATTCAGTGCTGAGGTGTGATTAGGTGGGGTAAAGGTTTTATAACAGCATGAAACAGGTCACCAGCCATAAAGATGACAATATCACCTGGTTTGTATCTGGGTAGACCTCAGACTGGGAGAAATTGGGAGGGTAAGGAGGAAAACGCACTTCAATTTCAATCCCAAATCCGGAAAATACAGCTCCTCTCCAGTAAAACATCCTACTGGAAAGCATGCTGTGGGACCCGCATCCAATCCATTCCCATATGGTAGGACTTGCAATTTCCAGATGATAGCTTTACCCAGAAAAGGTCCGGGATCTGAATTCTCCCACACTCCAGCGTCAAAGGCCTTTTTGTACTTTTTATGATAAGCAGGCCAAGCCTTCTTGAATAGGACGGCCAGATGAAGAGCCATGGGGCAAGTTGCTATTTGACAGCTTGAGCACTCTGCGCATTCCGGAAGAAGTCTGATGAAGGTACAAACTCATTCTAAACAGAAAGCCATTTTATTCTCATTTCAAGGAAGAAAATTTGAAGATCTACCTTGTAACCTTGGGGGTTCCAGAAGTGCACCAAGTGGGTTACACCACACTTCTCATAGGCACTGGGAAGTTGGATGGAAGAATTTGCAGCATCTTCTTTCAAACCCTTCATTTTGTGATATAATTCTGCTCTTTGTGAACTCTTATTCTGAAGACCAAAGAAAGATCTGACCAGCACGAGCTTTGACAATGTTCAAATCAATGACCAATTTTCCATCCTGATGCCGCACATCCCTTTTTGAAGCCTTAGGATGTAGAACAGCATGGAGCATCTGGGTGTATCCATGGAGGCTCAATTGATTCTTTTTCTGATTCAAGGTCAATGCTGAACAATTGAATAGATTTTGGGCAAATAAAATACTGGAAAGCCATTCTCTTGAATTTCTTCCTTAGATCCTGCTCAGATCAGCTTCAGTCCTTCCTGCATGACCATTTGACCCCATTGTATAGATAGTCTCATAAGGAAGGTGAATCGTTAGGAATCTTATATCAAAGGGTGAATCACTCACCATAATTTTATCCTTTGAGACCGGTAATTTTGTCAATTCTAAATTCTCCTCATTGTACTCTGCATTTGGAGTTCTATCAATGTCATCATCATATTCATAATTGGATAGGTTGGCGCTATTTCCATTGGCCTCTGTTTGGAATGGAGAGCCCAGAAGATCTTCCAGTGGCATCAGCAGGCTTTCCAGCTCCTCAGCAGCATTGGTGAATTGGATATCACCAATAGCACTTCCAAGCACTTCTAACGGGGTCAGTGGATTTTCTGGGTCCTCAGCAGTTCTCCAGGTTTACCAGATCAAGTGGCAAATACTGCCGCCAAACGATAGCCGTCCTTATTCTGGAAAATTGTGGAAAATGGATCTGCATGCCATTCAGCTATAGCTGCCATTTTCTTACCAGCTGCTTTCTGGTCTTTTTTGCAGGGCTTGGGCCTCCTTTTGAGTTCTGCAAGGGAAACACCTGCGATGGTGAAGACAGGCACATTCTTCTCCTTAGTGTTCAAGAGTTCAGTCCAGTCCGGTTTTTGGATCAAAAAGTTGATGAACTGGAGACCAGTCTTTACCAGTCCAGTCCAGTCTTTTCAGACTTTGAGAAAAAAAAGTGAACTGCCAGTCTGCAGTTCATCAATTTTTTGGCCAAAAATCAGACTGGGACTTTTGCCTCATCTTCATCACTGATTGCCAATTTTGCCCAGCCCTACATCATGTCTCAGTCAGCTGTCGCCCAGTTAAGAAGCCTTTTGGTCTCAAAATCTTGCTATTGACCACCCCCAGGTATTGTCTTGTTCATTTCGGTAAAACACCCCATTGTGCTGCCATCTGCTATATCCCCTCATGATTCTTTTTCAGACAGAGGTCTAGCTGGGGGCTCCTCCTCTGGATGAGTTTGATTTTCCAGCATGACAACTGGAGAGCCTTGGAAGCGGGAGGCGGTCATGGGCTCATAGTATGTACTTGGAAAACTTCGCATTCTGAGCTAAAGGTGACCTCTGGAAAACAGAACTTAATGGAAGCATTGGAAACTGATTCAAACAGTCATTCTCTGGGCATCAGAGGGGGCATTGGATGTGAGTTGATGCCATTGGATACTGGAGAGGGCTGTTCAGGATGGAGGGAGGTTGTTGGGCATCAGAGGGGGCCGTTGGGTATGAACAAAGGGTGTTGGGGATGAGAGGGAGCTGTTGGGCATGAAAAAAGGCTGTTGGGCACGAGGGAAAGCAGTTGGGCAGGAAGAGAGGCTGTTGGGCACAAGAGAGGGCCGTTGGACATGAGTGGCGGCCATTGCCCCTTCTTGGTCACCAAAGAGAGCACAGAGGGGGTATGTTTAAGGCTGTCAGAGCATGATATGTGACAGGTACTGGATTTTTGGTTGTGAAAATATAACCCATATCTGTACCCATGCTATTGCCTACCAACCGTACCCAGTAGAAAAGAATGATAAGAGAGCTGGCCACCAGAGAAGACTTTTCAAATCCCAAATGCTGAAAACCACACTGCTGTCTCAACGCCCCATGCTCACGATCATTGATTGTACCCATGTCCTGAGGGGCCAGGCTTGAATGTTCCAGCTTTCAGATAGGTCACACCCATGTCTGAAGGGGTGTTATGCTTAACAAACTGTTCCAAGATTTGGGCAGAGTATGCAGAAAGTGGAAAGGCAAAGAGCAATGTGATTGCTAAATCTAAGGAATCTACTATAGTACAAGAGGTTTATATAGGTACTGACTATGGGCGATAGTGGATGAGTCAGTACTGCAGAAGGCAGTGCACATGAGTAAGGCGACTGCAGAAGGCTATGTACCATGAGTCATAAATACTGCAGAGCTGAGTAAAGCTACTGTGGAATGAGTCAGATCAGTAGCTAAGGAAATGGAAATAGAGACTGTGACATAATGTATTCATAAGAGGGCACTGAGTTGGGCCGATTAGTAAAAGTGATAACATTGTCCACATACCGTAGAGTCCATAACATGTTTCCCCTCTCAAGCTCTGTGTCCTCACAGAGTCATCACCCTTCACTGTTGTTGGGGTTGGTCCAGTTGAGGTTGATTTTGATGTCCCAATCATTTATCAACTTTTCATTTACCACGATGGCGAGGTTAAGGCTGCGGATTGCCAGACAAATGCATCAATTCTCAATGTTGAGAGTACTGGTGTACTTCCAGAGGATTTGTTTTTCTTCATAAGTGGGGGCAACATGGAGGTTGGATAATATGTGAAGATGTATATACATCTGCCGATGAAGGATGTCAGCGAGGGAGGTTTTGAGGGCATGGATTTGATCTTGCATGGAGAGTGTCTCATCCATGAGGGCAGTGATGGTGGACCTGGTGTTGACAGTGTGGGAGACAGCATTGGACATTGTTGAGAGGATGGTGGAGAGATAAAAGCAGAATACACTGGATGCAGTCAATGATATTTAGTGCTGAACTATTCAAAAAGTATTTAAAAAATATTCCAATCTTTATTATGATTTTTTTTACATCTTTTAATTCCAAAAGATCTTGCAAGTATTTAATACAAATATCACTACAAGAGACAACAATACCTGGAGGTGACATTTGTATTTAATATTTCCAAGATTCTTTGGCAAAAAAGATGTAAAGAAATTCATGATAAAGATTGGAATACTTTTTAAATACTTTTTGAATAGTTTAGCACCAAGTATCATTCACTGCATCCAGTGATAGTGAGCTAGAAATATTGGGTGAGTGACTAGAGCAAGGAACTCGGTGGATTGGTTGACTGATGGGTTGATGCAGTGATGGATCTTGGTATGCTGCTTTTATCGTGGGCAAGACGGATTCTGCTGATGGAAATCATGGATCAATTCTCAAGCATTCTGAACATTTGCCTGAGGTTCCCATGTGTTCTCTTCTGGGCCATACCCTTCCCATTGAATGAGGTACTGGATTTTTCCGCAGAATTTCCAAGAATCCAGGATCATGGAAATATAATATTCTTCTCATCCTTCAAAGATAATCAGGTCAGGGCCTGGTTTCTTCTTTTGGATGGCATACTTTGGGGTTTCGTATGGTGACAACAGGGTCTCATTGAACACAGGATGAATCATTTTCCAGATTTTGGAGATCAAGAAGGTACACGCTAGCTCCTTTCTTCTCCAGAACTTTGAATGGTCCATGTCAGAGTGCATCAAGTTTCTTCGAGGGACAATTGATCCTGATGTTAGTCCCTTCTGGGTCAACAATTTATATAGCGGTATACTAGGGGTACAGTCCGCTTGACATAGAGTAAACTACATCGGTCCGAGGACCTACGTACGCAAGAAGAACAAGCGGCGCAAAGCTCCGTCGAGCTGATAAGTCCTCGCGCCAGGACGGGGGAGTCTGTTATAAACAAACGCGTTAGTATGCACACCCGAATATTTGGTCGCGCGATACAAGAGCACTCCAACCTTGTGAGGTTGGCCGTTAGCGGCGCTGGTGGGTGTCTGCGCCCTACCCACCAAAGAAGCGCCTGTGCGGTTCTTACCCTTCGATCGTGTTCGCTTGCCAGAGGGGGCTGCACCCCTTTGAACCCAGCGCGCTACCACGCGACTACCGCCAACGGTTGTGTTGGGCGTTGGACGATCCCGGAAGGCAAATGCCCCTGGGTTATCCATGATAAATTTCCCGAAGACGTCCCAGATGGGAGAGTTCCTTGAGAAGGTGGGCATATCTGGTGGCCTGGTGGGGTGATGCAGACATTTGTAGAAAATGTGGGCGAAGTCCTCGACAGACCCTGTTCCACAGTCACATTGTTCGGTCTTGTCGCCAATATTGAACCTATGTCTATAGTGGCCAATTGGGGTGTGACTGGTGAGGCCGCAAACCATTTGAGCCGTGAGGGATTGGGAGTGACCCACATCCTTAAGCCATGTACCGCCCTTGAGGTGGGACGGCTTCATATGTTTGGCCCGAGCGTGGTCTTGGCGTCTGACGCACGATCTCGGGAATTGGTAGAATCGGCCAACATACTTGGGGGACTGGTACAGGTTGTTCCAGTCACCGAGCATGTCATCCGTGAATTGCTTTGTGTTGAAGTCAAGGGATCTGGCGGCCGACTCACCACACTCAATGCGAATTGAGGAGGCGAAGTCGTGCACTGCACGGTGAGGTTCGAAGCCATGGTCCGAACAATCGGGAACATGGTGAAAGATGATCTTGGAATTCAGACCAGGTTCCTCAAACCAAGGAATCAGGTTACTGATGATAGCGAGCGCAGTTGCCTGCGAGGAGTGGAGATCCGGGTCTGTGGCGCGCCGAATGGCGTTGACAGAGTCGGTGAAAATATGGATTACTTCCAGTTGAGAGAGACCCCCTAGCAGACTGACCAGGTTCGAGAACCCGTGTCTGATAGCTAAGGTTTCAGTGTCATCAGAGACTGCGAGGCCGCCGGCCGCCCAATCTTTGTCGATGGAGTGCCCCTTGTGCCAGGTTTCCCAGGCTGCAACAGCTTGGTGGCCCGACATGAGGGAGGGAACTGCCGCGTCAGTGACAATGACGGCGGATTTGTTGGAGCAGATGTTGGCATCAAACACCTTGTTAAGGGTGATGAGGTGCGCCTTTCTGGCTTCGGCACGGTCCTTAGCGGTCTTGCCGCGGATAAGGGTGATGTCGTGAATTACGCGTTCAGGGAATCGGTCGAGGACGTGTTTCCCTGGTTCGTTGTAGTTATTAAAGGGCGATAGGGGGACAGTCACATTTGCACGGTATGCCCAGATATCAACGAGGGGGGATTTAAGGTTGTACATAAATTCCGGGGAGTACCACGGACGCTTGGAGGGGTCATCCTCGTCGCATACCATGACGGTCATGTGTCTGGGTGCAAGGGAGTGCATGCGGACACGGTTTCTGCAGGAGAGCTTCTTGAGGTGCAAGTGCACCGGAGGCAGGCCGGCAAGTGCTTCGACCGCCCCTGTGGGGGTGGTGCGGAAGGCTCCCAATATCCATAACGCTGCGCGTCTTTGGACTTTGGAGATAGACTTGACGACACCCTTGTTACGGGCGCCGTCGAAGTTCCAAAGATTAGCACCGTATAGCGCGATCGGCAAAATACACGATCGGTACAGGGTGCGTTTGTGTTTGGGAGTGAGTCCATGGACTGAGTTTCCCAGGGATAGTAGGGCTCCCGTTGCTGAGAAGGCCTTAGTGGCATACCGTTTCGCGTGCTCAGTAAAGAGTAGCTTGCGGTTGAAGAAGAAGCCCAAGTACCTCCAGAAGGTCTTGGGGACGAGGGGGGAGTCGCCGGTGAAGGGCGCAAACCCAAGGTCAACCGGGGGGTTATCGTCGCCATTCTTCCTGGAAAAATGGAACGCCTCCGATTTAGAGTGTTTGAGGACAAGCCCGAGGGCTGTGGTCAACTCAAACAGACATTTGTATGCCTTTTTTAATTTGGCAAGGTTTTCCTTCCACGTCTCAGATTGGACTATGATGGTCCCGTCGTCGACATATGAAATGAGGCTGGCCTGTGATTGTTCAGCTTGAAATGCGTACATCAGCAGGGCGAGATAGATGGACGATAGCACAGGGGAAAGGGCAGAGCCCTGACCTACGCCAATGTCAACCGAGAAAAGGTCTGAGAGGTCGTCCTCCCAGGCGTATTGAGTCTGTCTCCCTACTAGGTAGTTTGAGAAGAAGTCCACGACAGTGTCGGGGAATCCCATCCTATCGAGTATGAGCGATATAACCGAGTGGTTAAGAGAGGGAAAGTATTGGGCCAAGTCGATGGCGACAACGCTTGTCTTGAGTTTCCTCGACCATCCTGCACGAATGAGGTGGGTAAGGAATTGTCCGGCGTCTTCGGTGGAGTTCTGTCGAACCCCCCCAAATTGACCTGGGTGCAGCAGACCATAGCAGGCTAGTTCCCACTGGAGTCTGTTGGCAATAGCTTTCTCAAAGAGTTTGCCCAGGGTGTTTAGGAGCACGATGGGTCGGAATGCTTTGGGAACGTCGTACGCCGGCTTATTTGGTTTAGGAATAATGATGGTCGTTGAGATTTTGAAGGCGTCAGGCCAAAACCCCGCCGAGAGGCAGGCGTTCAGGGTCCAGACGAACAGCTTCAAGATTTGTTTATGTGCTATTAGGCACTTAAGGTGAGTCCACGTAAGATGGTCGGGACCTGGGGCTGACCGGCTAGAACAACCGGCCAGGGCCTGGAGGACCTCTTGCGAAGTGAATGGAACCCAATCCCTTTTGGGCTGAGGTTCTAGGGTACTGCGCAGCCTGTCGGGATCGACGGGTCGTGCTTCTGCGGACTGGAAGGACTTGTGGAAGGCGTCACAGGTCTCAGCAGTGGTGGTGCAGGTCTCGCCGTCGAAAATAATAGCCTCAGGGGAGGCGTTCTTTCGTGGGCCGACCCAGGAAGTAAGGTCCCAAGGACGCTTATTTTTGTTAGAGACTTCGTCGATCTTTTTGTTGAAAAAGTTCCGCTTAGCGGTGCGTATGATTTTATGCATAACGCGCCAGTCTTGGTCTGTTTTACCCGAATTGGAATAGGTGCGCCACCCTGCCTTGCAGTCCTTATCCCACCAGCCCTTCGACCGGAACGAGTCCCGGGGAGAGCGAGAGAATTCGGTCCACGCGGCCAGGACAAGCTCCTGAACCTTTTGTGTAATACTCGTGATGTCCTCCCTAGTGGCCGTGGCCGGAATAGGGATGGAGGAGATGGAATCTGTGAGTGCGGATAGGAAATGAGTTTCCTCTTCCGAATCCGGCACTATACGGTAGCGTTTCTTCGCGTTAATGAGGGGGGATCTGAGGAGGGTGATGATCGAGCGGTGGTCCGACTCGTCAGGGCTTCCAAGTTTGATGATCGAGTCCTTGTCCGTGTTAGGGAGGAAGACCAGGTCGATGATGGATGGGGCATTGTTATTCTTAGGGAAGTGGGTGAACCCAGTCCTATGATGAACAAGACCATGAGCGAATGCGAAGTCTGAGAGGAGAGACGCATTATGGTTGTGGGTTAGTCCCTTCTAGCCACACCTTGTCTCTGATTCGGTAGTTCCAAGACAGACTTCATCATGTGTCAACTGTTTTCTTCATCTGATCCTGTGCCTGTTTCAGTGCTGCATTGGCTTCTTCTCATGCCTGTTTGAGTCTTTTCAAAAAGTTGTTGGCAGCTGGATTGGTGTCTTCCAATACGAGTTCTCCCTTCCAAGGGTGCAGTCCATAGTTGAGATAGAATGGTGTGTGCTTTGTTGTCTGATGTTCTTTGTCATTGTACTGGAATTACACAATTGCAATCCATTCAGCCCAATCATCTTGTAGATGGTTGACAAAGTTTTGTAAGAATGCTTCTGTTTCCTGATGTAATCATTCAGCCTGTCCATCAGTCTGTGGATAGTATGCGGTGAACAGATTTCTTGTCGTATATCTTGTAAGTCTGTTCGGCCACAGACATGGTCTGTGACAAGAATGCGATAGAATGCCATTTGTTGTCCTGTTGCTGAGAGAGTACAGCTCTGATTGCATAGCCTGATGCATTGGTTTTAACCCTGAACTGTCCCTCTGGTTTTGGTAATGCCAAGACTGGTGCTGATAGTGTTTTGAAGTCCAGTCTCAAAGACCTAGAACTGGACCAGAACCAGACTGGTAAAGACTGGTGAGAGACTGGACTGCAGTCTCAAGTTTCAGGTTTTTGAGGATTGACCAGTCTCAGGTTCTTCAAATTTTGAAAAAAAAAAAAACTCAAAAAAATGTAAACTGGTCATAGGTTCACACTGTTATGATCGTACTTTCACTTTTTACCTTATCTTATCTAATCTAATCTATATCTTATCACATCTTATCTTCATCATATCATATCTCATCATATCTATGGCTGTGCGACACATGCACACCACATGTATTACAGTATATAAAAAGCCCACTTTCTCTTGTATTCGTTAGTTTGTTCTCATGAGATTCCCGCTGGGTCTCTTGGCAATACAGCCCTTTCACCATTATTCCACATTCTTCATCTAAGTTCCAATGTTTGGGCTCATGCATCACCTCAACACACACAGGTTCGTATAGGTTCACATAGATTTTGTTCATCAAAGCTTCTATAAATTGTTTTGAAATGTGTCATAAATGATATTCTGAAACTGTTTTAATAAATTGGAAAATAACCAGTTTAAACCAGTTTGAACCAGTCCTGGTTTACTTTTTTGAGAAAGAAAAGACTGGTTCACCAGTCTTTGACTAGTCCAGTTCTGGTTTCAGTTGTTTGGAGAAACCACTCAACCAGTCTTGGTTCTAGGTTTTTAATTTTTTGGGCAAAAACCCGGACTGGACTAAGTAAACACAGTGCTGCCTGGGGTGAGTGGTTTTGTGATGTTTGAGTACCCTTCAATTAGGCGTCAATAGAAATTGGCAAACCCCAGGAACTTCTGGACTTCGTTCTTTGATGTGGATGCTCACCAGTTTTGGATCATGGATTGAAGCCACACTACCCTCGATGGACAGCACAGGGGACAGGTCAGTTCTTTGATCCACCATGTAATCTGTGCCACCAGCGACAAAAGGCTTGTGAAAGGGAGGCTAGAGGTGGGTGGGGCATGTCTGTGATGTGTGACAGAGAAAAAGAAATGCAGCTACAATTGGTTGAAGATGCACAAGGGGAAGATGACTGAGGGGAAAGATGAAGGGTAAATCAGGGTAAAGGAAAGGGGAGCAGGCAGCAGGCAGCACAGAAATCAACAACAGACACGAAAAAGAAACAGCAACACCGGGGAAAAGAAAGGTGGCAATGTGGGGGCAGAAACGGAGGTGGGTGGGGAAACAGGGAGCAGCAACAACAAAGGATGAAGAAGAACTTGGAACATGGGACAAGGAAAAGGCAGCAATGCAGGAAGGTAAACACAAGCAGGTATGCCAGGAAGAGGAGCAAAGTATATATGAGTTGTTGGCCTGAACAGTCCAATGCATCTCATATCCAACCAGAATTACTTCTTCCTCCCAGCAGAGCTTCTGAGCCTAGGCACGCAGCCAATGAAGATGGCGGACTAAGGAATATATTCAGCAGAGAACAACAACAATACAACATGAGACACAAACACTCTTTTAGAGCCTCTGGTGATGTTTCATCACTATGTAACCCAGTTTGCCATATCCATGACAGCCGCAAGGTTGATGAACCAGGGGTATTTGGATCCAAGAGCGCCGTGCTGCAGTTTACATCACCTTTCAACAACACACAGAACCTAGACAAGATATCTGAAGGGGCATTGAGGTGGACTAATGCCGCCTGGCAATGCTTGTACACCTGACAATAAAATGAAATCTGCCTGTTAAGCCTGATTAATGTTGATCAGGCCTTGCTACGAGTACTCTTGCACATGACTCCCCATATGACATGTGGATATTGAAAGAATTTCTCAGCAATTACCTCATGCAATGCCTTCAGGTGCCGGGTTGCCTGTTGTATCCTGAGATGAAGTTCAATTCCATGATGGATGGAATTTGGATCCTCAGATGTTGACGGTATGGATGGACAGTGGTTGAGACTGTATTAAAACTGTTCCATCAGGTGTTGAAGGTTCACTCAATTGTACTGCTGGGTCCTGTGTTGCTAGGTCATCTTCGTTGTCTAGATCAGAAGGTTCATCATCTTCCGTTGGAATTATGGCTCTGCGTGAACTTTGGCCTGGAACACTGCCTTGCAATGTCTCAAGCTTTGCAAAGTCAGCAATGAGCAGTTCACATAACTGCCCTATCTGCTCCTGCCCCAACCTACTCATGATGAGTGGGCCCTCTTTACCGCCACAGAACTCCTAGCCTTGCTGGGAAACTATAGCAACTCATCCAGCCCAGGATCAGACCATGTTACATGAAAGATACTAAAGCTTTTCCTCAAAGATCACCAAGCTCTTGCGAACCTCACACCCTGGCAAACGCCTGTTACAAATTCGGAATATGGACCGATGCCTTCAAGGAGTCTGTCACGGTAATCATTTCCAAACCTGGCAAGGATGACTACTCCTCCACCAAATCCTACCACCCAATTGTACTCCTCAATATGACGGCAAAACTCATTGAAAAGGTCCTAGCTGATCGTTTGCAATTCGACTGCGGACAGTTTGACCTTCTCCATCTGAACCAGTTTGACAGCATGCGCTACAGGTCAGCGCATGATGCTGGAACTATCATTGTCAATTGAGTCTGGAATAACTGGAAGAACAAAGAAACAGGAGTCATAGCATTTGATATAGCCCAATTCTTTCCCTCTCTTAATCATGATATCCTCTTATATATTTTACATATACTTGGCTTTCCACCAAAAATCATCTCTTTCTTTCTCTCATACTTACAAAACAGAAAAACAAAGTTCAGAATGTCCCGACATCTCAGCCCTATTTAGTTTACTATTCGGAGATGGCCAAGGCTCCACACTCTCTCCTGTTCTATCTGCTCATGCTTGATGCTGACCATTCTCACACAGATCTTCTCTACAACAAACCTGACACCCATGTCATACATGTCTTCACTGTTCACTTCTCTGCTGTTCGCGAAGCACTGCAAGTCAATAAACCCACCTTGTCTCAAAGCACGGCCATACTCGTCTCCGAGCTCCTGCACCCTTTCTTCAAACAAGGAGGGCAACTCCACATTCACTGCGACCTCAATGCCGAAGACAATGTCTTCACTAACAAGGCCGTTATTCACTCCACTGGGATTGCGCTCAAGGAAGATCCTCTCCACACCAAAACCATGGCATATGCATGAACATTTGCCACAATGATCACTCTCTCTGAATGGCGATCCAACTTCGCCATGTCTTCCTTTATTGGTCGGCACTTCCTTCCGCTCTGCTATGGCAAAAAGGCATTGCAACCCACAGCCCTGAATGAAATCCTGGGCATGTACCTCGCCGTCTCTCTTTGCATGACTCACACAGGCAATGACATCACATGCACCCATCAGGAAATTCAGACAATGGACCAATAAACCGGAGCCTTTCAATTGTGAGTGTGATAATGCCATGCTTGAAGATGTCTCACACATCATGCATCACTGTAGGTTGTATGATTGTAATGACGCCGCTAACCAGCAGTATAACTCAAGTACTTTCATAGCTTTTCTGGCTAAAAATCCTTTAGCCTTCTCTTTCCCTCCCACATAGGTAGTCTACTCTTTCACTTTGTCTCTTCATCGCCTGCAATGGACTACTACTTACCACTCTAACTCTCACTCATACCTCTACGTATTTTCATATGGACCGTTTCATGGGGTCCTACTGTTCCACATCACTATTAGTGTTGGCTGTATATAAATTGTACTTGGTTACAAACTGGTCTGCAATCGGGCACTGGAATATAAATTGGGTTAATAAAAAAATTTAAAAAAACTGCACTATCTGCTTGACATCCTCCTCTCCTGAACTCTTCATAATATGACAGAGCAGATCCTGAAGATTGATCCTACATGGCAATTAGCTATCAATGATGAGCCAGTAATCATCATGGTTCACACTGTTTTTTTTTTTGATCTCAATTGCCATCTGAACTCATTTTTCCACTTGTGTGTGGGCATGTTCACCAGGTGTGAGGATAGGCTGATTAATCTGTGAAGTTTCACATGCACCAAGGATGTCCATTGCCACCACAACCTGTACCTGACAAGTCTCAGCATGGTGAATTTCTTCCAGCCATTGTTGCTAATCTGGGGTGGAAATAGATGCTGTGAAGTTGGTGAAATACATATTTGTCTCAAAAGCCACCTCAGATGCCTGCACGTAGTAAAAACATAGCACAAACTGACATGAAAGCACCAACCCAGCACATTGTACAGAATGATCCTCATCTATATTGAGCAGCTTTTTATAATTTGAGTCTGTAGCATGATCGTCAATTGTGGCATGATTTGCAAGTGTTGCTGTCCAAACAGTAGACGTGATTGCATTGAGAGATGACCAAAGCATCTCCAATATTTCACCCACAGTAATACCAGACTCTGGTATGAAGGATATTGAAAAATGGAAAAAACACTTGTCCTTGTGGCCATGGACATGAAATAGCCCAATGGCTCTATCAAGAGTAAGACCAGCCAGCAACAGGTGTCCAATATGATCCTGGAGGTGGACAAAATACTGACATGCTATATCATAAATGAGCATTGCACTCTGATCTGGATCCATATTAGTGTATTTCAACACTTGTAAAAGTATCCAGTCAATGTTTTTCTGCTGTTCTCCTTTGAAGAGATCTGCAATACTATTCAGAGCAAAGCAGCCATGCCGGACACATGCAGTGGCCACGATGCGGGTTTGATCACAGGCTTTGGAGCCAAGCATGGCTTGTTCAATGGCACAGAATTGATTTTCACAAGGTGCTTTCCGCGCAAGATCCCCTGAGTATTCATAATACCAGAACATCATCAAGTCAACCAGCAATGCCAGTCTCTATTTGCTGCCAACATGGAAAAAGCACTCACATCTTCAGAGAGCCAAATATCAGCTGTGTTCTTTGCTGAATATGATCTGCCTTGAAGCCTCCATCTGCCACAAAGAACCAACAATAAACCCATCTATTGGGATCATCTTTCCAGTTCAATGGAATGTTGATGCCAGGTTGAGGGCATGCCGGGCAAAAGTTTGCAAGTTCCCCAGATGTTGACAAATTGAAATTGCCCGACCTGTGACCATGCCCGGCTCATTTCTTTTTTTTCATCCACCACCATAACCGTGAAATTCTCAGTAGCTCCTGGTATAGATTCGGTGTTTGTCCAGGTGCTGTTGGAAAAGTGAGCCACCGAAGCTTTTGGGAATACTGGCAGATGCCTTGCATTCCAAGTTGGCAATGCGGAAGTTGTCCAGTACTGCTACAGTGAATAGTGTTCAATATTGCGAAACGGTTGCCGGCACTTGTCATACATGTCAAACCCCACTGCATCAATATTGCTATACTCACCATGTGATGGCATCCTCTCTTTCCTTGTCTCTGGTCTTTCTTGACGTTGTGAGCTACCTGCCACAGTTGAGGCCACTGGTCTGAGCAGCACTTCCACCCTCTTTGTGACTGGTCCCTGTCTTGTGTGTGTTGTGGTCTCTTTGTAGGTCACAATATTGATAGCTTCATCATCATCCTCCACTAGCATATTCTTTCCCTTCCCTCACTTTCTGTGGCTCCAAAGTACCTCCCTGTTTCGTTCACTATACATGATCCATGC
Organism: Entoloma clypeatum; assembly: GCA_963565915.1. Classification (NCBI taxonomy): domain Eukaryota; kingdom Fungi; phylum Basidiomycota; class Agaricomycetes; order Agaricales; family Entolomataceae; genus Entoloma; species Entoloma clypeatum. The sequence continues at coordinate 3,966,154 of OY751485.1, read as the reverse complement.
AACCTCAAAAAGAATGAGATCCAACAGTTTTTCGAGCATGTAAAATGTCGGCAAGAAGAGCATGGTGTTGAACATGCATTTCGATTCAAGAAATATTTAGTGAAGGGTAACATGAGTTGCACAGCAACATATCCAGAGACAGGGACAGAGGAAGGAGGACCGGCTCAACAACAGATACCATTATTATGAACCTCTCATTCCAAGAAGCATCATCCAGAGACAAGGACTCAGGACACACCAGGGCAGCAACATGATCTGGACAGCAATGCCGGCTTGTTGGCAAGCCGGGCAGCAAGTCAGGAAAAAGTGCCTTAGTGGTAACAGGTGAAAACAATACACATGGCAACAGAACAGAATCTGCTGGTGATACTGAATGAACCAATACAAGATGATGGGTCTCATTGCACAAGGCTTTGTGCCACTGTCACCAGTGAATGGTCCAAATGATGGTGATCCAGAATATCATGTACCATCAACAGTGCTGAAAACCCCCAACCCGCCGGCGAGGCTGGCAACAAATCATACAAATTCAGAAAAGAGAGATATTTCAATTGATCCTGCACTGCTCCATCAAGAGGTGAAAGCACATTGGGTAAGAAAAAACAAAGCTTCACATTTATTGACTGAACAGCAAATGGATGAACATTAGAACCCTTGGCAATGTGACAACACATAAGGAGTGCTGATCAATTGGCAGTGAAAGAAGCAGAAAAGCTCTTGAACAAGCCTTGAGTGTGGAGGAGTGCCAGGTGGCAAGGCTAAGGGATTGATAGGTATTGCTGGCTGGCAGCGGCAAGTTGGGAAAACATTGAGGCAGCAATGCAGATGGAAATCACAGTGAGTCAGGAAAAGAACTGGATGGAAATGCAGGTGGAAATGCAGTCACCTGGCATTGTGAGGGTGGCATTGCAGTCAGCGAGTAGACTGAGGCAGCATGCCTATCAAGTATATTTGACATAATTGATCTATGAAATATCTATCAGTTAGTTATATATACTTGTCAGGATCTAAGTAAGCACTGAAATCAGCAGGTGTCCAGCCACATTGGTTCATCAAGCAGTGCCTGATAGACATTGCTTGGTGAACCTGGGGATGACTAGTCATTATCTGTCCAAAAAGCATCATCATCACTTTGTTCTTCCATGAGTGTGGCCAAAGCTGTGGCAGGAGATGGGACAGGGGATGCTGAAGTATTACAGGAGCTGTCACCATCATCTGATATGATTGCCGCAATGACATCTCCAGCAGAAATATGATCGGATGATGAAGATGAAGACGAAGATGACCTGCCGCTCTCTGAGGCGGCAGATGACTGATGACTTGTAGACAGGAAGACAGCAACAGTGGATAGGTTGGCAACTGAGGATTTGGTTGATGAAGAGGCAGCAACAGGGGAGGTGACTGTTGAAGCGGCAAGAGAAGGTGGTGCTGTTCCTGTTGGAAGCTTTTGGCATGTAGTTGCGCCCTTGATGGAGTGGAAACTCATGAAAGTGCTTTGGAATGTCAACTGAGGGGGCTCTGACAAGAGGTCCTGAAATATGACTGGTGAGAAACTGAGCCCAGTCATGATGGGGAGAGAGGGGTCGTTAGAATAGTCACCAGGAAAGATGCCAGAAGGTAAAGAGGCATCGTAGCTAGTGTGCAGGAGTCGGTATTCAGTGTCGTCAGCAGCCCAGAAAAGGTGCTGCAGGTCATCCTCCTCCAAATCTACACCCCATGTCCACTTGAGAGAAGGGTGTTCCTGGATGCGGTTGTGCTCCGACTCAGCATTCTCCCGAATGATGTCAGCCAACTGCTTGTTTGTGGGCTTGCGACGAGCTTTCTGTTTAGGACGAGCTGGTTCAGGTGAAGGCTGCCTTGGTTTGCATTGACAAAGTTGAGGCCCTGTTGCCACTGCCTGTATTGCTGCCTATGTTGCCGGTTGGACATAAATTGTTGCCTGTGTTGCCAGTTTTCCATGTGTTGCTGGTTTTCCATATGTTGCCAGCGGAGCAATTTCTCCCTGCATTGCTGACACATGACTTGCTGCCTGCAACGCAGATAGGGGTCCGTCAATTTCTTGTGCAGTGCTGTGTCATATGGTTAAACCTATGGAAACCTGATGCGCGGCGCATTGTGAGACAGGTTCCATTCTCCAGAATCGACTCCTGTGCTTGAACAGTAACCCTGAGATCCTGTAATTGTCTCAAAGCATCCACAGCTACACTCCAATACTCCTCACAGTGTGAACATGGAAGCTGTGTTGCTGCTCCTGGTCTCGGTTGCTTGGTGTGTGTTTCTGAAATGAGGGAATAATGCTGTTCAAATAAGTGCTCCGAAACCTCGTGATGCATCAGAATACAGCAGCAGAAGTTGTCCAAACTCAGCAGATCCTCTTGTTTTGGTGGGGTGTCTCACGTCCACCAGTCCAACATATACCCCGAAACAAGACCTGTATGATGACTCAGATGGTTTCCTGCATACAGTAAGCAGGAGTGGAAGGTCAATTAAATGATCATCTGAGTTTGGCCAATATTGGCTGAAGCGGCGGATGAGGGGTGGTACATCAATGAGCTGCCCACTTGCAACTCCCAGGCCAACCAATGCCTGACGAGGAAAGATATTGGACAATGTGATCCATTGGATCTACACAAGAACCAACTAACACATCTGTCAGCACATGATTTGTATATTTCTGAGAAGCTGCTGTTCTTGTCATTCATATCATTGGCATTCTCTATCAACTCGTTTTCAGATGTTTCTTGATCAATGTCCAACCTCTTCTGTTTGCTTCAGTTTGCAATTTTATCATCAAATGTGATATAATTTAAAACTGTGATAAATTATAAGTTTTCTGATATATCATATGATACAAACAAAAAAAAGAAAACCTGTTCTTCTGCCTCACACATGACCTTTGGCTTCAATTTCTTGTATATTCTGGCACGCAACAAATAATATTAATTTGCCAACCCAAACTACATACTTTGTCCATATGTAATGGCTGCATTGCATCATTGTACACATTGCTTGTTATACTCTGTCATTGTGGGGGTCATCTTTGAGGGCATCTGTCTGGCGTGTGTACCCAGTATGTGTTAAACCAATCAAGTCAAAGCACTACTAGTGATAGCACTAGTCAGATATGATGTCAAGAATAGTCTGCAATTCACCAATTCACAGAGTTTGTTAATAGTTCTGTGTTTTGCAAGTTTGCAAAAGCAGTAATGTGTCCCAGTCCAGGACATAGTTGGATTCTGGTTCTGTATGCTACTGTTTGGTACAGAAACACATGAGGCGTGATTCTAGGTGTCCACTATATTATATTTTTGCTATTTTATATATAACTCTATATGTACTATATTGTAAAATGTTCCTTGACATGTAATAAAGTGTTTTATCACAAATATCGCACTTTAACAGTATATGCAGTTGTCCATGACACACATCTAACGTGCTCTGCTTTGCCGTCAGGAGGTATACCAATGTTCTCCCCAGGTTCCCTCACACAAGAAAACAAATAAAAAAATAGGTCTGTATCGATCTGAGTGCCGAGCACTTGTGGGAGCTGCCGGGTATAATATGTAACCAAGGTGTGGATCATATGAATGTAGTTTTCATGAAGTTGGCCAATATCCATGAGAACTGGTCCATCTTTGGCAAGATTTGCCTGATTACAGCTCAGGATTTGATCATATGCACTGTCCCTGTCCATATAATGGGGTGTTAAGATGCATATCAAACCTGTGAATGTGAAGCATACATGAGAGTTGTCATTTCTGGTGTTGCACATGCAAGGCCGCCATGGATATCAGTAGCAAGTGCAACTATTGTTTGCCCAGCACTATATTGAGCATAGCCGCTGAGACGATATGCCCAATCATCTATGGATTTGCCTGGTGGGGCGATTGGAGGAGTACCTCCATGCTTGCGGAGACCACTAAATGAGATTTCACAAAGATATTTGAGTTTGATGAATAGGCCAAAGCTGAAGAGATGGAATCTGCCTGGTTGATAATTCGGTCCAAGGTGAGAATTCAATATCATGGTCGTCAAGCTGGCAGGGTGGTTGTGTTCATCATAGTGACCTTTGTCACTGCCAAAATCACCCATGTCCTTCTGAAGACCTTTTTCTAAAAGTCATTATTCATCATTATACTGTTGGGTCATAATATAAAGAACAGAGCAATGTATCTTGATATTCATTCCCAGTGAAAATCAACTCGAGGTTAGCCAAGGTCCCTCCAATTCTGGCAAATTGATGGCAGTTTCTCACCAAGGGAATTCAATATTAATCACCACATTTGGAATGCCCTGTGCTGACATACACACAATTTATCTGAAATCGATTTAAGAGACACAGCAATTCTATCTATTTGGAAAGAATTATAGGTAATCAACATGGATTATATAATAAATGCAAATTCAATCATATAGTACCCTCATTCAGATTCTGTTGGCGTCTTTGAACTCAAAGATTGAGAAAGTGCCTTCCATGTCTATGCATCATCATATGAGCAATTCATTCTCACACTGTATGAGTCACACCAACCTTAATCTCTTCTTGAGAGAGACTATCATAGTAAGCTGCAAACTCATCTGTGGTACCTTTCGGATTGGTCTTGATCCAATCTATTGCACAGAGATTCCTGGGCAAATGTTAATCCAACAAGAAGAGTCATAATTGGGGAGCTCACTGTGGCATAGTGGAGGAGCAGGAACGGGCTGAGCACATGGCCCCGTTGATGATCTCAGAGGGAGAACAAGAGCAGGTGTTACAAAGCCATCCGGCGCAACCACAGCGGAATCTTGAGGGGTTTGCGGAAGACCAACAGCAGTGTTGCCTGTAAGCAGCTGGAATGTGAAAGGGGCCAAGCTGCCACTGGATGCAAGAGGATTGTTAATCTAAACAAATACCATTTAGAGTATGCATTTCAAACAGAAATGGGGGGACATATGAAAAAATTATACTCTGGGCGTGAATAGGGTTGAGGGAGCTGCAGGCCTGGTAAAAATAGTTGAGATTGGCTCCTGGACTGTACTAACAGTGGTGGACTTACCGAGGCCTGTGCCAGCTGGGCAGGTGTTCCTGGGACAATGTTGATACTGGGCACAGGCTAGAGTTACACACAATATATCGGAATATAAACATTGCGATCAAACAGGACTGCATTACGGCATTGTCTGCAAGAGTTGGCGGGACCACAGGAATATGTGATGGCATGTTCAGGGAGGATGACGATGGCAGGAGAACTTCTTCAATTGTTCTGAGCTTCTTCTGGGAGTTATTGGATGTTAACTGTGCTTCAGGCATGCATTTTGATCCAGTCTTCGCCTTCGCCTTCTTGTTTTTCTTCTCCTCCTTCTGCTGCCTCTTTAACCATGTGCCCCACCATCCTGGATAACAGTCAGTTGCGATTTGCTCAGCCTTCCAGTTGAGCTTGCAAAATCATAGTTCCTCAAAACATTCCACCATGTCATGGTAGTAGGTCTTGCAGCTTGTGGCATCAGAATCTCCTCAAGTGAGAAAAACCTTATCATCCAAAGCAAATCCGACCCATATCAACCTAGCGAAGTGGCGGATCTCTGTCGCTCAGTGACCATCAATAGCAGTGCCACCCTCGTCTTGAATGTACAACATTATTACATTGATACCTTGTGACACATGGCCCCTGCCATGTTGGCCTGTCGGAGCTGGTGACGGCGCTCTTCTGCTATCATGGTCATCCTTGTTGTCATTGAATTCTTCTGTGTTTGGGTTGTGGGAGTCGATATTGAGGATACGTCCCTCTGATAACATGGTCAACCAATCGTCTTGATACCAGTATGATATTTGAGGGTAGTCATCTTGAAGTAACCTGACTAGTTCTTGCGAAGTCATTGGAACACGAGAAATGAGGACATTGTATGTCTGCCTGCATATCAATCAACAGACAAGAAATAAACACAGTTGCAGGGAATATACATACCATAATGCTTCATACTTGGCTTCAAGATATACAAGGAATGAAAAAAAACCTCCACCACAACCGAAAACAAAAGCATCAGAAACAACAGATCCTCCTACACCCAAATGTGATTTAAGTTTCCTCACCGAGCCTTGGCAGGAGGCCTCTCATCATCGCAATGGTCTCAAGAACGCTTGTGTAGAGGAACACAAGCATAGACGCTGCATGCCTCATCCGGTAAATTGTCCAGAGCCTGTTGAAGTATGCCCTTGTAGGATGCATGAGTGGCTCTGTTCAGTTCACTATGGAAGGGGAGGCTGAAGGAGGTCTGGACAAGTTGCTTGAGATATGGCACAAGGGGTTCCCAATACACAGGCAAGTGCTCGGTGATATCCCTATCAAAGCTCATGAGATGAATAGCTTTGGCCCTGGCAAGGTCTTCCGGAGAGAGATCCTTGAACCAAGAGCAAGCAGGAATCTTGGGTTCATCATGGATAGGTATGCGGAGTCGGCCACCAGGACCATCTGTGAAGTGGCAGATGGCAAGCATTGTAAAGAGGAGTGATTCAAGGTCATGACCTGGTGTGTGTATGAAGCCTGGGCCTTTCTTCCACAACACCGCTAATGACATATAAGATTGGGTGCACTGTGGAGATATGAGCTATCCACATTATATTATATAAGAATATGCCTTAACTTACCAATGTATGGACGGAGGGTAGATCTTTGCTTCGGGCATAATCATAGTCAATAGTGCACCCATACATGGGAATGTCGTCAAGGGTCCCCTCTTGAGGGGAAGGCAGGTCATTAGGAGAGGCAACAAGAGGAAAGATACAATTAATGACAATGTTATTTATCAAGATATCACCGTGGACGAGGTTACATTTCAAATTTAGAAATTCAAGAACTAGCAAAAAGGATCAGTCAGTTGTGAATGGGGAGGGGGTAAAGAGAACTCACATTCGATGATATCAAGGTTAACCTTGACGAATTCTTTCTGAGAACGGAAGGAAGTAATAGGATCTCCAAAGGGACCTGTGACTATGTGCCTATGCACCCTGGCAGGTGACTTGCAGCGGATAGCACCATGACGTCCTGTCCTACATGGAGCTTCGGAGATATATGCTGAAACTTGGTGCTGTCGCCATCATCAGATGTGAGAATATTGCGAATAAGGGTGAGTTGGTTGAGTCGGATACAGGGTGGGATGCAAGAATCCAGGAATCCTTGAGGATGTAATACTTCTGGTCTTGTTTCCCCTTGACAATGAAGACTCATGTACTGCAACTGTATAGATTAATGGGGCAATGAATTTCTTTGATGACAAGAAACTTGTTGTCGCTCTTATTTTCGGCATTGACGACATGGATGGTAGTCACCTGGTAGGTTAAAGCATCTAGGACCATTGTGGGATCCCGCCCAATAGTTTGCGCAGACGCGAAGGAAAATGCGAATAGTATGTGGCCCAATGTGAGAGTGAAGTATGAGTTGACCTTGACAGAAATGGTGAAGTTAGCGCTACTTCAGTCGACAAGGACAAAGAAGAATTTGACTGTTTTATTTTTATCTCTGTTTCAAATATGCGGCGAGCCACCTTCTGAACGAGTGTCTTGATAAGCGTCATTCTCAACTGGGAGGCATTGACCTCAATGATAGCCTGGACATGTGACCATCTGAGACGAACTTCACGTGTTAGCTGATCCTTCAGCTTGGTCTCGATTAGAGTGATGTTGGGTTTATTAAGCTGGGAGCCTCCAGAGGGTCCAAGAGCATGGAAGTGTGAGTTGAAGGAGTGGTTTGCATATCTGGAGTGAACCTCATGGGGTAGCTTGTTCTGGACAGAGGTGGCGGCAAAAGCGCCCATGAAAGGGACAATGGGAGAGATTACGACCTTGTGGACAGCACCGACGGCATCGCTCACATCCTGGAACCAGCGTGTGATAGCGGCTTCCGCCAAGTTGGAAGTGGTGGGGAGCAGAACTTGGAATTTTTCTTGTGTTGAATTCCAATGTGGGCTTTGACAGACGAGATCCTCATTGTATGGGACTGGAAGTATGCTATCAGGGAAGAGGCACTTGGTAACCCAATCAAATGATTTGATGGAATTGTCTTCTTTGAGATCATCGAAGAGGCTCTGCATATACTTTTCATCAATGTGTGCTGCCTAAGGGCTTTGGGCCATTGAGACGTCTGACTATTGGCGGAATATTGAGGCATAAAAGCAGAGAGGGTGGTGGGAGTAATTTGTGGAAATTCAGCGTTGATATACGGTTGGAAGCGGTCAGGTTGAGTGAAGGCAGAGTAGTTAACTGCAGGCAGAATGGGTGGATGACCTTTCCGGGCTTTAGCAGCCTTAATAGAATCTTCGTAGTTGCTTTGAGCAGTGGATGCGTTTTTGCTTGGAACAGTGGATTGATTTTTGTTCATCTTGGGGCCGAATGGGAGCTGTTGCGACGAATCATATACAAAGGAATCGTCGTCGCTTGAGAAAGGAGAGTTGTAGCTGAAGACTGTGGGATGGCAGATGGCCTCTGGGTCATAAGCTGACGGGTACCACGCTATACTGCAAGCTGTTAATCAATAACATTTGGGGTGGGGCAAAGGGGGAAGTGGCAAACTTCGTTGAATTGGCTTATCTAATGTGACATGTGGTTCTACTCAGTGGAGCTATCAGTGATATCCTCGCCTGCACCACCTAGATCTGCCGCATCCAAGCCTGGTTTCTCCACAACAAAGAAACAGTTATCACCACCAGTGTCCAGGAGTCTGTGAGGTACCATAGCCATGACCAAAAGTATGCAAGAAAAATCCATGACCCACAATGAACTGTTCTTGCATGAGATGAAAGTACTATGTGACTTCACTAGAAGACCCTGGTGGGGTTCGGAATAGACGATACCATTGCAAAAGTGTGAACGGTTTCACCACATTTATAATGGAAATAGTATAACACCTCTCCAAATCGCATTGAGTGATCCAAAATGAACTGATCAACATTGCAGACATGTCAGAAAGGGTGATAGAATGAAGACCCAGGAATGTGTAGGAGTCTACAACTTTGGGTTTATTCAGACCAGGAATAAAACCCCCAGGCAGAACCTGTGCCTTCTTGTAACGTGAATCGGGTGAGAAGTCCATGATGATCCAAATATAAATCCAACAATCCAATGCTTTGAAGGCATAGAGCTGAGCGCCGTCAATGGAAAACATCAAAACAATGTCATCGTCGCTGATCGTTCCATTCTTGACATTCTCAAGATAGTCACTGCCGTAAAAGAAGTTGTCATATGATGACAGGTGACCTGAGTTTTTTTGTGATGTTTCGCTTCATTTGATCATATGATGGGATCTTGTCATCCAGATGTCGCCTTGTGATTTCATGCTAACCAGGAACATACATATCAAGTTCTAGCCGTAGGTCAGGGTCATTACTCGCATTGAAGGGCTCAGTCAGGGGATTTTATAGGCAGTGAAGGGATTTCTTATCAATTGCACTATAGATGTCATTGTGTGATGCTGACTGGAGTGCCCAAATGAATTGTGTGGCGATACGAAGATCTTCCAGGTGAGTGTTTTCAAACATGCTATCAAGATCCGGTGCAGGAGATTCATTGGTATTGGGAGATTCATCATCTAAGCAACTGGGGTTGGCAGCGTCAGAGTATTCACTTAGCAATGATCCAGGTCTGCTGTTTGAGGGAATGATCTGCTTGAATGCCACAGCCGAACTGTTCCCATCATGAGAAGAGCTGAAATTTGCCATACTCCCGCACGAGCCAGGCTGGGAACTGGGATCATTTGACATGTTATTCCAGTCAATACTAGGAATGCTGGTTGCGCTTGCCTGATGGAGGAGAGGGCAAGAGATGTCTTGTACTTCCAATGTGGGTGCTTCATGGTTAGACAATGTAGAAGATGTAGTAAACACTGAATGTGAGCACCTCTCTGTGTCAATCATTCTGTGCATTGATTCCCATGATAAAGTACTTACAGAGTTTGCATTGTCATAGCCTTGGGCTGAGAGGGGAAGGGAGCATCGTTAAACATGACAGACCCAGGCTGAAGATTGTCCCTTTCCTTGTATATGGTGTGTTTCTGGTATAAGTATCTTGAGATTTCCCAAAGACACCCATTGCAGTCCTCGGTACACGCGCACGAGTACGTTCTCTTGGTCTTGCATGTGGTTTTGGATTTTCCGACTGGATCTTTAGGCATTTCATGATGTGGAATTGTTGCAAGAATTCCAAATGGCATGAGTCTACATAGTGAATACAACTCACGATTTCCATTGAATTCCAGCGATTAATGTACAATAATCTACCTGAGCAACACATGCTTGACGTGTTTGACACGTTTGACACATTTAAGCGATGTGCAAACCAAGCTGAACACGACACAAGCAGGTGCAACCGCGCCCTGAAAATCGATAGAATCCACTCTAATTCAATTGTGCAGTTGGCCCTGCTTGAAAACATCATTTTATCAGAGTTTCTCGTTCTGACTCATGGTACCTCGAGTTGATTTTCACTGGGATTCATTGTGTGCAATGGGATGAGCAATGTTTGACTGGATGATAGGATATGCACAATTATCTGAGCATCCTATCTGAATCATATTTGTGATGTCTGCTTGCATCTCCAGCCGTTCAATAGTCTCTTTGGGAGAATATTTTCAGAGTGAAGCTATGCTGATTGTTGTTGTTGCCTTTATATATATATATTTGTCAATTTGAACACAACAGTATGTGTCAATACACTTACAAGTGCAATCTTTCTACATAGGATATGGTTATCATTCAGTTCATCCTCTCTCACCTTTGCTGCACCGACTGGAGATATGAGATTTTTAGAGAATTGGAATGACTGAGCAATTGTATAGCAACACATATTTTTTATGCCAGTAACATTGTTACATCTTTCAAATTGAACACCCCCTTGCCACATACCATCTATCTTGACAGGTTTATCTGGACCTCTTTTGTCTTTTGGACCTAGTATGTCATCTTGAATATCATCCATCATCTTTATGATATCTGGGAAGACTAGTGTTTCACTGAGAAAGAATGGTGGCATTAGTCAGTAGTCCAATTTTATAACGAGATGTATCATCTCACCTGTTAGCAATGAATGCCTGTACAATATTATTATAAGGGTCGAGCATGCTGTCAATTCTCTGTCCATGCAAATTGTGAGCAAAAACAATGTCATTGTCAAATAGTTCAAAGAATTCTAAGGTATGGTAATGTTAGCACTTGTTATATGATGAATGAATACCATATAACCAACTTACCCAGGCTCTGAATATACTCATCGGATCCCATCGGAATGACAAGCTCATTCTCAAAATCTAAAGTTTTTTGCATGGCCTCCAGGGATGTGTCGACAACAAAAACCAAAATGTGTCCAGTTGATTGGGTTTCCCATTTGGTGCAGTCAACAAGAGGGTGGTCCTTCACTTGATAAATGTAAGGAAAGTGTGCATCCCTGACTTCATGATATATGAAAATTCCATTGGGAATGTTGAATTCAGGGGCTGGGTTTGTCGACATGCATCCTTCTATCATATTCAAAACTAGTATACAGGTGGTCAGCTTATCATTTTGTGCTCGAACTCATACGCAATGTCATACTTGTTTTTTTTATTTCTTTATTCTGCTGGCTGACTATATTATTTAAAGAAACTGTTGCGCTGCTGTTAACTGAATTTTCTAAGATTAGAAACAAGTTGAACTTTTTGAAACTCAGATCAATCTGGTAGTGCGTGGCAAATATGTAGGGCAGGTTGCCTGTGATGACATGTAAGATTGAAATTTCATTGTTGCATGTGCACCATCAGTCAGTCCAAGGTGCCTCAGGGTATCCCAAAGCATCCGTCCAACCACCATTAGGACACATCCATATCTATACATATAATCAACATCACTGGCATATTTCATACAAAATATTACATTCTGCCTTCTGAAGTTGATATATTCCTCATAGATCAGTACTTTTATTTGAGAAAAAGTCCACAATAAATATATACTGTTAAAATTATGTATTGTGTTTGTAGCAGTTTCTGCTATTTTGTTGTGTTTCTGCATTGCTAGGTATATTTGTGTGTTGGGCTGGTTGCAAGGCATGTATAATAATACTATCTATATAATCAAGGCAATATTGCAGCGAGAGATTCTGTTGTAAATTCGATTTTTGATACCCAATGCCCAGCATTTGGGGGTTTGACATCAAAGCATTCTCCATTGACAGAAGTTACTTTGTATATTGTTCCTGTGATATTCCCCTCAAATGGTACCACAAATTGTCTGACTACTGTGGGATGAACGATGGAAACATATTGTTCAGGAACCTTCAATATAGTTGTCCTGTCAAGAATAATCTTGGTGTCCATGTCTTCTACGCCTGTCCAAATTATTTACCTTCCCTGTTTTCATAGTCTCCACTTTTCCAGCCTTTGTCTTTGTTGGTATCAGGTCCACAGCAGCCTCAATATCCAGAAAATGTATTGGATTAAATCTCTGCTGATTATCAATAAACACCTCATTATCTCAATTTGGTGTCTGTATCTCAATTCTGCGCCTCTTTTTGGAAGGCTCAGCGACCTGGCATTATTGGATCATGTCGGGAGGACATTATACATGTACGCTGTATTGTATGTCTACTTTGTTTCCCCTTTGGACAATTAGTTGTGAATCCATGCTATACAGTAATTCAATAGTATTATAAAGCGGTTATTTTGTATCTGTGATGCAAAGGGCCCCTTGTCTGTGGTTCCATTCACAATGATATAGAAACTGTGGATTGTTTGTATTTGAACTCTGCCTGCCAACTCAGAGTCTCAGAGTATTTGAGGGCAGGCTGTCATTGAGCATGTGATGAATAAATAAATCAGATGTTGTAGACAAACAATACAAATCAATGACTCATCTGTCTGAGGCATTGCATGACACATCGGTGGCAAGATGTTTGAATTCCTATTAACTAGCTGACCCATTATGCAAAAGGTGCGCAAATTATTAAAATTTAAAATTTAAACTACCGTACCCTAAATGACAAATTCAATGATGTATAAAAAAGCAGTGTCAGGAGACCTCAAATCCCGTGCAGATGTACAAAGTGTGTGGAATGATTCTAGGCCCAATCTCCCAGAACTTTGCTATCCACTTTTGCTTACACTCTCCTGTTCCCCTATTGTTCTTCTCCTGTGATGACATCTCAAATAGACACAAGGCCCTTTCCACTGAATACACTTTTCACAGTTCATAGTTGTATTCTCTTAACAATCTTTATGGTGGGTATAATGTATTCTGATATGCAGATTTGGTAAGGACTAGGTTTTGACAAGCCAGAAAGTCTGCACATAGCCAAGCGCCTACTCTGAATATTGATTTGGAAGGCAAGTCAAGATACAAATATTGATCTCCTTGCAGAAACAATTGAAATATTGAAACTCAGCTTGCCTTTTCTGAATGGAGCACCATGTAACGAGCTTCAATGGTTCATTCTAGGTATGGACAGACCCCTTTTGATTGATTAATATTCTACACAGATAATGCCCCATCTTGCCGGGAATTACACAGGGGGGTAATCATATTCAGCGTGAGCGGCAAGAACATGACAGGCAACCTGAAAGAGTCTCATTTATTGACCGTTAATTTCCTGTAATATAATATAAACTGTAGATCTTGTGACAATCGGGTCGTTGTTGCCATCAGAGGTTGCAGAGGGTCAGTCATCAAGCCAAGCACCCAGTGTGTTATAGCTTATCTACTCTCAAACAAACAGTGTTCAATGGATTGCATAATCAACAGACACATCTGGAGGTGACAAAGGAAAGGGAAGAGCTGTGGATGACGGCATAACCTCATCTAGATATGTTAAAAGATGCGACCAGACTGGGGTTTGAACCCAGGACCTCCTGGATATATACCAAGTGCTCTAACCAACTGTGTCACCAGGTCTTGTGGAATTCAACTTGGATAGTACTCCATCTCACTCAACAATAGTACAACCACTGCAGTATCAACCTGACAAATGCTCAACCTGAGCTAACCAATTCAGGCAACTTGCAAATATGGCATGCACCCCAATATGAGTTCTGTGGCATATTACTAATCCAACAAGATAGTCATCTCCACTGTCAGATGATAATAGGGGTGATGGTATGCTATGCATCTATATATTGAACAATGTTCATTGTTGACACCTGATAGAAGCTCAAGAAGAGACACATGGTGAAGGAGGGTCACCATTGAACCAGTCCCCACCATCACCCAGCCCAAATGAGATCACATCACGAAAGCAATCAAAGTGTCAATGGAAGGAGCACGCCTCGACACCAGATGAAGAAGAGGTTGATTCCATAGTGCGCTGTTCAAAGAGGGTGTATATGATTCTGGGGCCCCTGTCACATAGCGTTTTTCTCAATGTCGGAAAATATCGGACAAGTCGGAGCGGAGTAGCGGAGGAGTGGATGCGATAAGTACAACATTGGCAGAAAGGACCTGGCTTCAACTTGTGCGTTGCGCCCCATTGTGCCCCACTCTTTGACGTGGTCCTCGATTTCGGATTGATGGATGTCGGTCGGATGAGCAGATGAGCAGATGAGCAGAGGTGACGGAGAGAATGCTCAAAGGCAAGTAGAGATGGATGTGAATGAGGTGTATTTATAGTACACTAGAATGATCAGCATTACTATAAGTGATGTGCAGATATCAGAGTTGACCATTGGAACATTCAGAGTATGGAGAGTAGCAAATGAAAAGTGAACAACATATGTCTACTTGTAAGTATGGTTGAGATGTTACGTAGTAGAAGTATAATCAAATATAAATAGAATGTTGTCGGAGTGGATGTCGGATCGGATAAATTGTTGGAGTTGTCAGATAAGTCAGATATGAATCATATGGTTATAACAGTATTTCCCTCTTAGGGCCGAACCCTGAGGCCCAGATGAGGTAATCCACGTGACCATTGGTTGAAAAGCTTTGCGCATGATTCTTCTCTCTTGTCACCTAATCACAACATCTATCCCGTCGCATATCCGCTATGTCCGCTGAGAACTCACCCCTCACCGCTCTCCATGCTGAAAGAGAGCGCCAGAAGAAGGTCACCGAGGAGTTGGAGAGGAAGCTGCAGGAGGCAGAGGAGCACACGGAGGCAAAAAGGGCGGCGAAAGAGCGGAAACAAGCAGAGAGAAAGGCAGAGAAAGCGAAGGCGAAGGAGCCGGTTACGGGTGCAGATGCAGATACGGCGGATGCGGAGGTGAAGAAAGTCAGGCTGCAGGGAGTGTTCAAGGATATGCCTGCGAGTTACAAGCAGGGAAAAGAGGATTGCACCTCCTGCTTGAAAGCGGGGGACTTGTGTTTTTGGCCATCAGAGTAAGTTCTCTCTATTTCTTTATACGCTTCGTTATTAACTTGTTCCTTAAGAATGACAATGCTTCATTGTGCTGGCGGTGCAAGCATTTTAAACGGAGCTGCAGAACGGGAGTGGAAGCGGAGTCGGAGGTGAAGCGGAGGATGACCAAGGCGGTGAGGGTTGGAAAGGCTAAGGTGGCAGGTGATGCAACAAAGAACGTGAAGGCAGGATCATCCAAGGGAGAGGGGACCACAGAGGGATCGTGGATGGCCGCAGCGTCAGAGAAAGCAGAGGTCATGCCGGAGGGGTTTGGTCTGCCAGAGATGGTCATAGGCACGGAGGTGGTGAAAGGGCTTAGGTGCATGATAAGGGAGATGCGGTTGATAAAGGTGGAGTTGAAGGAACTGCAGGACATTAAGAAGCTTCTGATGGTTATCGCAGGGAGGGAGGATTTGGAGGCTTCAGAGGAGGGATCCGACGAGGACAAGGATGCGGAGGAATATGATAGGGTATTGGAGGAGTTGGCAAAGGAGGTAGAAGAAGAGGAAGAAAAAGAAAAAGCAGAAACAAAGAAGCAGAAGCAGATGGAGGAAGCAGAAGAGGAATCTGAATTGGAGTGGAACGAGGAGACAGAGGGGATATCTAACAAGAAACAGCGAGAGTAGTTTTTTGTTAGTATAAAATATTAATGGATTTTCTTTTCTTCTTGTTACAAGGGCAATAATGGGCCTGGCTTAGGTGGTTGAGCAGAGTGGAAGTCCGCTACCATATTCGCTGCGTGTTCAAGCTTGGATGCAGGTAGCCAAGAAAACTCTTCACTGGTGTCTTCATAACCTAACCAGCAGACGAGGTAAAGGAGTGTGCATTGTCACCTTTTATCAATCTTTGAGTCGATGATTTCTGCAATTTCGTATTTGGTTTCTCCTTCAATCTCGAGTGGAGGTGGAGGAGATTGTATCCAATTTGGAATCTCGTTAGGAGTTGCTAGTTTGAGCATGGATATGTGGAAGACGGGGTGTATAGCATGCATAGTGTCGGGTAGACGTAGTGTAAAGGAGTGCATGCCGGGTTGGGCTATGATTTCAAATGGGCCAGCATATTTGTCAGATAACTTTTGGGTGGGTCATGTGGTGTGGAAGAACTTGGCTTTAACAAAGACTTCTTGTCCAACACGGAGCGGAGGAGGCGGAGAACGTCGGACGTCTGCAGGGCCTTGATAATGTTGTTGTGCCTCTGCAACGGCAGTCTTTAGTTCTTGATGTAATTCATCTAAATTGACGACATATTGTTGAGCTTTATCGGATGCTAGATCACATTCTGGATGGAGTGTAATGTCGGGATGATAACCTTTGTTGGCGAAGAATGGTGATACACCAGTAGTGGCACTCGGAGTGTTGTTGTAAGCGAACTCCGCAAGCGGAAGCAAAGCGGACCAGTTGTCTTGCTGGTAGTTGCAGAAGATGCGGAGGTATTGTTCGAGTGTTTGGTTGGTGCATTCAGTTTGACCATTGCCTTCAGGGTGATATCCAGAAGTGAAGTGAAGTCTCATGTTGAGGGCTTTTGCCAGAGAGTGGAAAAAGTGGGACACAAATTCAGGTCTGCGATCAGATGTGACATTTTGCGGAACTCCATGCTTGGAAAAGACATGAAGCACGAAAAGGTTTGCTAGGTCTTCGGATGTGCAATTAATGGTGGTAGGGATGAATATGCCTTGTTTAGTGAGGCGGTCTACAATGACCAAAATTGCATCGGAGCCAGCAGATGTTGGAAGGGGTTCAATGAAGTCCATGGAAACAGAATGCCAGGGACGTTCAGGAATAGGGAGTTGTTTAAGCAGGCCATAGGGTTTATCACATTGGGGTTTAGCGTGCATACAAGTGGTACATGACTTGCAATACTTTTTGACGAAGTTGCGCATTCCAGGCCAAGTGTATTCTCGTTGGATAAGACTAATAGTCTTATTTTGACCAGGGTGTCCAGCGAGGATATGGTCGTGCTTATTGCGGAGGATGCGGAGACGGAGGTCGGATGAGTCGGAAACGTAGATACGTCCATTGTGGAGTAGATAACCTGCTTCATTCACGATCCAGCGTGGATTAGGATTGTCAAGGAAAGAGGTGTAAATGGAATCGGTCGGAAGAGCAGAGAGGATGTCGGAGCAGAGCTGATCCATATCCATGATGATTGTGGCACTGAGGACAGGTGTATATAACTCTGTTGTGCGAAGTGAAGTGGTGAGCTGCTCCCACGCGAAGATGGGCCCGAAGTTGCTTGGATTGACGGACAAGTAGTCGCTATTTTCCTCTTTAGGGTAGACATCCCATTGTCTACTTAAAAGATCGGGCTTCATACTTAAATGGCCAGGGTGGAAGCAGATGACAAGATTGAACTGGCAGAGGTATTTGGACCAACGAGCTTGTCGACGTGATAAAAGATTTTTGTGGTCCGTTACGACATTGATCAGAGCAGCGGAGCCTTCAAGGTAGTGACACCAAACCTTGAATGCATCGTGGATCGCTAATAGTTCTTTGTCGTGGGTGTCATAGTTTAACTCAGAAGATGTAAAGGTGCGGGAGTGGAAAGTGACCAGATGGATTTCGTCGTCGGAGGTGCGGATGGAGAGGATCACACCCAAAGCATAGTCGGAGGCATCGGTTTCGACAATAATAGGGCTGTCAGGAATCCAATGCGTAAGAACAGGTGCCGTGGTAAAGGCTTTCTTCAAAGTTTTGAAAGATTCGCGAGCGGAGTCGGAGAAGTGCCATTGTGTGTTTTTGCGGGTGAGTCGAGTGAGCGGAACAGTGATTTTGGAGTAGTAAGGAATGAATCGTCGATAAAAATTGGCAAAACCTAAGAAAGACTGAATGTCTTTGACCTTCCTTGGTTCAGGCCAATCTTGAATAATTTTGACTTTCTTATCCGACATGCGGAGGCCTGTCGGAGAGAGGATAAAGCCAAGGTATTCAACAGTATCCAGAGAAAACTCGCATTTGTCTGCACGTGCATATAAGCCGTGTTGTCGGAGCCGTCGGGGGACTTCGCAGACATGCTTCCAATGCTCGGAGGGAGAGTCAGAGTAGATGAGGATGTCGTTGAGATATATGGCAACATACTTATTGAGCGAGTTCGATCTTGAGGTTGTAGAGACGGTGTGGTGGAAGAGTGTCTGCTTTTCCTTTACTGAAGACGTCAGCATAGTCATGGTATTCCTCGGGTATGTTTGTCAAGTCGGGGGTGTCGGAAGCGGATGCGGAGTGAGCGGAAATGGAGGGAGTCAAAAGGTGAAGTCGAAAGGATTGTATACCAGGCAATTTGCATGCCCTCATAAAAGCAGCTGTGTTAATGAGTGAAATCTGCAGAGGTACGATCGGAGGTTCCGGAGGAGGAAACGTAGCTGTCCTACCTTGGGAGGAGGTTGACGTTGATGTCGGAAACGGCTCTTTTTGCATCTGTGGATGGAAAGTGATACTGCCCAATCCCCAGTCAATCATAGGATTGTGGCGGGTGAGCCAGTTGTATCCAAGAACCACAGAAGAAGCAGAGTCAAGCGGAGTAACATAAAAACCCTGTTCAAAAGATTCACCTGAAGGAAAACAAACATATAGGTATTGTTACAACTTGATTGATAAACGCGTTAGAAGAGCCATCGAAAAGCTTTAGTTCTAAAAGCGGAATAGCGGAGGTCGGAAGATCATAAGCGGAGGAAAAGTTATTGTCAATAAAACAGTGGGTAGATCCTGAATCAATAAGTGCTGGGACAGAATCTGAAGAGAAAAAAGAGGATGAGATATTGATATGTAAAGAGTTTGGATCGGAGAGAGCGGACACGTTAAGTCGGATGGGAGCGGAGGCACGGAGAGAGTCAACGCAGTCCTCAGACCGTGCTTCATGAGGACCACTGCCTATTTTTTTGACTCGATCTCCTTACTTTTTTCCTTGGCTTGAGTGCCAACTTGGGCGGCTTTCCCTTTAGCCTTGGAAGCGGAGGAGGTGGACTTGGGACAGTCCTTGACAGCGTGTCCGACACTACCGCAGAATAAGCAAAGGTTATTATCGAAACGACGTTTGCGTTCTTGATACGTCAGTTTGCTGTCTTTGCCTAATTTACTGGAGAGGTCGGGTTTCGGAGCGGATGTGGAAGCGGAAGCGGTAGCGGGAGCGGAGGGTTTGGTTGATGATGTTTGTGCGGTGGATTGGTTCGGAGCAGATTGTTTCTTGTCGGACTTGGGAGTGGGTTTATCGGTTCTGGATTTCTCTCGTTGACGTTCCCAGTAGCGAGCGTCAATAGTATGAGCCGCGGATCGTAGGTCTGGTAAAGACTTGATCTTGGGTTGTTGGGAGAGGATGTCCTTGATCCGATCCGGAAGTCCGACGTAGTAGCAGTGTCGGAGGGAGTTTTCATCCCAGTCAGTCTTGGTAGCAAGACGTTGGAATTCAACGTTGTACTTCAATATCTTTTGATTTTCCTTCATCCGTAGGTTGTCCAACTGTTCTTCGGCTTCGCCCTGAGGGTCAATGGTACCAAACTCAGAGCGGAGAAGTCAGACAAAGTCGGGGAAAGAACCCCGCCAATTGGGTTCATTATCGTCAAGAATGAAGGGTTCAAAAAATTTGAGTGCTGTGCCTTGGAAGTAAGACATGGCAAAGTTGACTTTGGAATGTTCTGAGTCGAAGTTGTCATTGTTGGAGAAGTAAAGTTTGCATTGTAAAATGAATGCAGAGAGTTTGCGCAGATCGGATCCGTCGAAGGTATCCGGTTCGTTGGCATACAACTTTTTTTCTTTGTGTCACAATGTTTCAACTCTTTGGTCATGAGCAGAATGGCTTCAGCTAGATTGGGTTCCTGATCTGGATTGGAATCAGAGTCGTCCAAATCTCCATGTAAACTACCGTCGGAAGGAGGAGGAGATCCTCCTGGAGGTCCGCCGAATAAGCCAGAATTTAGAGGTGCGGAGGGTTCCGTTGGTGGGTTTAGTGGAGGACTGGCAGGAAGTGGTGGGAGCTGAGAGTCGGAAGAAGGCGGAGGAACGGATGGTCCGGGGGTAGGAGCAGATGATGATGCTGTGGCTCCTCGAGGGGTAATGGTTACATTGCGTGTTCCTCGAAGAAAAGCAGAGCGTGGTGTGGAGGATGAACGTTCTGCTGCTGCACGAGCAGTCCTAGTTGTTCGAACTGTATTACGGGTTTGAGACATGTGGGTAGAGGTTGTTGGGTAAATCAAAGAATGGTGGTAGTTCAAATATACTGTCACGTAGCGTGTCTCTCAACGTCGGAAAACGTCGGACGAGTCGGAGCGGAGTAGCGGAGGAGCGGAATGCAGTAAGTGCAACGTTGGCAGAAAGGACCTGGCTTCAACTTGTGCATTGCGCCCCACTCTTTGACGTGGTCCTCAATTTCGGATTGGCGGATGTCGGATGAGCGGATGAGTGGAGGTGACGGAGAGAATGCTCAAGGCAAGTAGAGACGGATGTGAATGAGGTGTAACATATGATATTTGAACTGAGGTTCTACGACAGGTTTGTACACTATTTATAGTAGACTAGAATGATCAGCATTACTATAAGTGATGTGCAGATATCGGAGTTGACCATCAGAACATTCGGAGTACGGAGAGTAGCAAATGAAAAGTGAACAACATATATCTACTTGTAAGTATGGTTGAGATGTTACGTAGTAGAAGTATAATCAATATAAATAGAATGTTGTTGGAGCGGATGTTGGAGCGGATGAATCGTCAGAGTCGTCGGATAAGTTGGATGTGAATCATATGGTTATGACACAGTTCCACATCTTACTCAACCCCCAGCTTCATAGCACCTCTGAATACTCCCCGCCTTATGCGGGGGGTGTTTTTTTTGTTATCAATAGCCCATCTGTGCCCATGGCACCCCTTCCGTGTCACCTTCTGTCACGTACCCCCATTGCCTGCGTCGTACCACCCATTTCTGACATGGACAACATGTTTCTGTTCCCGCCGCCACTCCCTCAGGGCTTTTCTTGTACCACACCTCCCGCCATATGCGGGGGGTGTGATTTCTTTCTTATTAATGAAATTTATATATATATATTGTACATAGTGATGAATATATCATGTGACAGTGCATTTACCCCCCAAGTATCACCCTCATCCCACATAAAAAAATAAGTCACAATAAGGTATATAGTTTGTATTGTAGGGTTAAGTAGGTGAAACATTGGATCTTTGTCGGAGTCTGTTGGAGGTCAGACATAGGACTGAGACCGGAGTGGAACAACAAAGGGGAGGGATGTGGCTTCAATGCATGTGTTGCACTGCTGTTTGTTGGATAAGGTGTCTCAATTTCAGGAGGTCAGAGGAGAGGTTGGAGGTGCGGAGGTTCTCGGAGAGATCTCAGTGAGGGACATGCTGACATGGAAATGGTTGGACAACAACGGAGTTGTGACTCAGACACAGTACTGAGCTTGTCGAAGGGTAATGATGGAGAAAGAGCAGAAGATGATGATATCGTTGGCGTATTGTACCACAGCGAGGATCTCTGGCATGAACTGAGAGTAGAGGAGTGAACTTGGTTGATATTTGAACTGAGGAATTACAGGTATGGTACGAGCTTCAATATCTAAATATGATTACTTTACAGAGATGGTCGGAGTAGGTCCGGAGTTGTGGCGTAAGTTGCCAGTGACTGTATCGAACATCAGAGATGTCAGTCAATAGACCATGCGGAAAAGGCGATGCATAAGTAAATGGGAATATGGATATGAAATGCATAGAGGCATGGAGTTATGAATATGAAATGCAAGATGGCAACGTATGGAGATGCAGAGGTAACAGATGTCTGGAATATCGGAGGATGATCAGAGTGGATTGGAAACTCAGAGACAGATATAACAGTAGGAGATATTTGAATACAATTGAATTGACTGAAAACAAGTCTAAAATGAGTGAAATGAGTAAATAAGAATATATAGAATAAAGTTGCAATCAGCAAATAGAGTTCAACAAATGAGACATCCAAAATCCAGGCAGAATCAAGTGGATTTACTTGGATGAGCGGATTCTGCTCGGAGTCCACTCAGAATCTGCTTGGACTCTGAGCAGAATTTTGGAAGGTTTTTTGTGTGCTCAGAATCTGCTCAGATTCCGCCCATCCAAGCGGATTCCACTTGGACTCATGGAGGAGTGTAAATTACACCATCAAAGCTTCTAAAATGTGTTACAAATGATATTTTGAAAGAGTTTTAATAAATTGGAGAATAACCAGTTTAAACCAGTTCAAACTAGTCCTGGTTCACTTTTTTGAGAAAGAAAAGACTGGTTCACCAGTCTTTGACCAGTCCAGACTGTCCACCTGGTTTCAGTTTTTTGGAGAAACCACTCAACCAGTTTTGGTCCTAGGTTTTTAATTTTTTTGGGCAAAAAACCGGACTGGACTGGACTTTCAAACACTATTTCTAACATCACTCTCATCTACCAGTCAATCTTGGAATACTATCATCTTTATTTCATTTTACACTACCCTACTACTATTAATGGACTCTGATACAAGACCCTCATGTTTGAGAGTCTTGGTAATATGCTAAACAAACAATGCTTTCTTTGTTCAAATATATCATTCTCTTCAGATGAGGTTTGTTTGTTCACCTTCTGAACCAAACAGGTCGGTCAAATCTGAGCAACCTGTTTGTTTTGAAAGACAAAGAAACAAAGTCTTTCCCTCACCTTCACCACCGATCACCAATTTTGCCAAGCACTATGTCATGTTCCAGTCAGCTGTCACCCAGGTAAGAAGCTCATTCGGTCCCAAGACCTTGCTGTTGACTGTTCCCAGGTCTTGTCATGTTCATTTCGGTAAAATACCCCATTGCGCTGTCATCTGCTATACCCCCTCACCACAGTTCTTTAGTGAAAGATCTAGCTGGGGAGCCCTCCCCTGAATGAGTTCCATTTTCCAGCATGACAACTGGAGAGCCCTGGAAGTGGGAGGTGGTCATGGGCTCATGGTATATACTTGAAAACTTCTCATTCTGAGCTACAGATGACCTCTGACAAACAGAACTTGATGGAAGCATTGGAAACCAATTTGAACCCTTGTTCTTGCCAGGCCATTCAAGGGCTCGTAAATTACTTCAATCAAGATGAGCTCTCAAGGCTGCTAGCAGGTGAAAGTGTCACGTAGCGTGTCTCTCAACGTCGGAAAACGTCGGACGAGTCGGAGCGGAGTAGCGGAGGAGCGGAATGCAGTAAGTGCAACGTTGGCAGAAAGGACCTGGCTTCAACTTGTGCATTGCGCCCCACTCTTTGACGTGGTCCTCAATTTCGGATTGGCGGATGTCGGATGAGCGGATGAGTGGAGGTGACGGAGAGAATGCTCAAGGCAAGTAGAGACGGATGTGAATGAGGTGTAACATATGATATTTGAACTGAGGTTCTACGACAGGTTTGTACACTATTTATAGTAGACTAGAATGATCAGCATTACTATAAGTGATGTGCAGATATTGGAGTTGACCATCGGAACATTCGGAGTACGGAGAGTAACAAATGAAAAGTGAACAACATATGTCTACTTGTAAGTATGGTTGAGATGTTACGTAGTAGAAGTATATTCAATATAAATAGAATGTTGTTGGAGCGGATGTCGGAGCGGATGAAATGTCGGAGTCGTCGGATAAGTCGGATGTGAATCGTATGGTTATCACAGTATTTCCCTCTTAGGGCCGAACCCTGAGGCCCAGATGAGGTAATCCACGTGACCGTTGGTTGAAAAGCTTTGTGCATGATCTTTCTCTCTTGTCACCCAACCACAACATCTATCCCGACGCCTATCCGTTATGTCCGCTGAAAACTCACCCCTCGCCGCTCTTCGTGCTGAAAGGGAGCGTCAGAAGAAGGTCACCGAAGAGTTGGAGAGGAAACTGCAGGAGGCAGAGGAGCGCGCGAAGGAAGATGCAGAGCGCGCGGAGGCGAAGAGGGCGGCGAAAGAGCGGAGACGAGCAGAGAGGAAGGCAGAGAAGGCGAAGGCGAAGGAACCGGTTGCGGGTGCAGGTGCCGATGCGGAGGCAGATGCAGATGCAGATGCGGCGAGTGTGGAGGTGAAGAAGGTCCGGCTGCAGGGGGTTTTCAAGAATATGCCTGCGAGTTACGAGCAGGGGAAGGAGGATTGCACCTCCTGCTTGAAAGCGGGGGACTTGTGTTTTTGGCCATCGGAGTGAGTTTTTCCTATTTCTTTATACGCTTCGTTATTAACTTGTTCTTTAGGAATGACAATGCTTCGTCGTGCTGGCGGTGCCAGCGTTTAAAACGAAGCTGCAGAACGGGAGCGGAAGCGGAGTCGGAGGTGAAGCGGAGGATGACCAAGGCGGTGAGGGTCGGAAAGGCTAAGGTGGCAGGTGGTGCGACGAAGAACGCGAAGGCGGGATCGTCCAAGGGAGAGGGGACCACGGAGGGATCGCGGATAGCCGCAGCGTCGGAGGAGCCGGAGTTCATGCCGGAGGGGTTTGGTCCGCCGGAGGTGGTCATAGGCACGGAGGTGGTGAGAGGGCTTAGGAGCATGATAAGGGAGATGTGGCTGATAAAGGCGGAGTTGAAGGAATTGCGGGAGATCAAGGAGCTTTTGACAGTTATCGCGTGGAGGGAGGATTCGGAGGCTTCAGAGGAGGGATCCGACGAGGACGAGGATGCGGAGGAGTATGATAGGGTATTGGAGGAGTTGGGAAGGGAGGTAGAAGAAGAAGCAGAAAAAGAAGAAGAAACGAAGAAGCGGAAGCGGATGGAGGAAGCGGAAGAGGAATCCGGATCGGAGTGGAACGAGGAGACGGAGGGGGTATCTAACAAAAAACAGCGAAAGTAGTTTTTTGTTAGTATAAAATTTTAATAGATTTTCTTTTCTTTTTGTTACAAGCGCGATAAGGGGCCTGGCTTAGTTGGTTGAGCAGAGTGGAAGTCCGCTACCATATCCGCTGCGTGTTCAAGCTCGGATGCGGGTAAACAAGAAAACTCTTCACTGGTGTCTTCATAACCTAACCAGCGGACGAGGTAAAGGAGTTTGCAGCGTCGTCTTTTATCGATCTTTGAGTCGACGATTTCCGCAATTTCGTATTCGGTTTCTCTGTCCATCTCGAGCGGAGGCGGAGGAGATTGTATCCGATTTGGAATCTCGTTAGGAGTTGCTGGTTTGAGCATGGATATGTGGAAGACGGGGTGTATAGCACGCATAGTGTCGGGTAGATGTAGTGTAAAGGAGTGCATGCCGGGTTGGGCTATGATTTCAAATGGGCCAGCATATTTGTCGGATAACTTTTGGGTGGGTCGTGTGGTGCGGAAGAACTTAGCTTTAACAAAGACTTCTTGTCCGACGCGGAGCGGGGGAGGCGGAGAACGTCGGACGTCCGCAGGGCCTTGATAACGTTGTTGTGCCTCTGCGACAGCAGTCTTTAGTTCTTGATGTAATTCATCTAAGTCGACGATGTATTGTCGAGTTTTATCGGATGCTAGATCACGTTCCGGATGGAGTGTAATGTCGGGGTGATAACCTTTGTTGGCGAAGAATGGTGATACACCTGTGGTGGCACTCGGAGTGTTGTTGTAAGCGAACTCCGCAAGCGGAAGCAAAGCGGACCAGTTGTCTTGCTGGTAGTTGCAGAAAATGCGGAGGTATTGTTCGAGTGTCTGGTTGGTGCGTTCGGTTTGACCATCGCCTTCAGGGTGATATCCAGAAGTGAAGTGAAGTCTCATATCGAGGGCTTTTGCAAGAGAGCGGAAAAAATGGGAGACGAATTCAGGTCCGCGATCGGATGTGACGTTTTGCGGAACTCCGTGCTTGGAAAAGACGTGAAGCACGAAAAGGTTTGCTAGGTCTTCGGATGTGCAATTAATGGTGGTAGGGATGAATATGCCTTGTTTAGCGAGGCGGTCTACAATGACCAGAATCGCATCGGAGCCAGCGGATGTCAGAAGGGGTTCAATGAAATCCATGGAAATAGAATGCCAGGGACGTTCAGGAATAGGGAGTTGTTTAAGCAGACCGTAGGGTTTATGACATTGGGGTTTGGCGCGCATACAAGTGGTACATGACTTGCAATACTTTTTGACGAAGTCGCGCATTCCAGGCCAAGTGTATTCTCGTTGGATAAGACTAATAGTCTTATTTTGACCAGGGTGTCCAGCGAGGATATGGTCGTGCTTATTGCGGAGGATGCGGAGACGGAGGTCGGATGAGTCGGGAACGTAGATACGTCCATTGTGGAGTAGATAACCTGCTTCATTCACGATCCAGCGTGGATTAGGATTGTCAAGGAAAGAGGTATAAATGGGATCGGTCGGAAGAGCGGAGAGGATGTCGGAGCGGAGCTGATCTGTATCCATGATGATTGTGGCACAGAGGACGGGTGTATATAACTCTGTTGCGCGAAGTGAAGTGGTGAGCTGTTCTTGTGTGAAGATGGGTTTGAAGTTGCTTGGGTTGATGGACGAATAGTCGCTATTTCCCTCTTTAGGGTAGATGTCCCATCGTCTACTTAAAAGATCGGGCTTCGTACCTAAACGGCCAGGGCGGAACCGGATGACGAGATTGAACTGGCAGAGGTATTCGGACCAACGAGCTTGTCGACGTGATAAAATCTTGGTAGTAGAAAAGTACTCAAGATTTTTGTGGTCCGTTATGACATCAATTGGAGCAGCGGAGCCTTCAAGGTAGTGACACCAAACCTTGAATGCATCATGGATCGCTAATAGTTCTTTGTCGTGGGTGTCATAGTTTAACTCAGAAGATGTAAAGGTGCGGGAGTGGAAAGTGACCAGATGGATTTCGTCGTCGGAGGTGCGGATGGAGAGGATCACACCCAAAGCATAGTCGGAGGCATCGGTTTTGACAATAATAGGGCTGTCAGGAATCCAATGCGTAAGAACAGGTGCCGTGGTAAAGGCTTTCTTCAAAGTTTTGAAAGATTCGCGAGCGGAGTCGGAGAAGTGCCATTGTGTGTTTTTGCGGGTGAGTCGAGTGAGCGGAACAGTGATTTTGGAGTAGTAAGGAATGAATCGTCGATAAAAATTGGCAAAACCTAAGAAAGACTGAATGTCTTTGACCTTCCTTGGTTCAGGCCAATCTTGAATAATTTTGACTTTCTTATCCGACATGCGGAGGCCTGTCGGAGAGAGGATAAAGCCAAGGTATTCAACAGTATCCAGAGAAAACTCGCATTTGTCTGCACGTGCATATAAGCCGTGTTGTCGGAGCCGTCGGGGGACTTCGCAGACATGCTTCCAATGCTCGGAGGGAGAGTCGGAGTAGATGAGGATGTCGTCGAGATATATGGTAACATACTTATCAAGCAGGTCGTGGAAGATGTCGTTCATGAAGCGTTGAAAAACGGCTGGGGAGTTGGTGAGTCCAAATGGCATGACAAGCCATTCAAAAGACCCATAGCGCGTGCGGAAGGCGGTTTTCCATTCATCTCCTTCTGCTATGCGGACGAGGTGATAGGCGTGTCGGAGGTCAAGAGCCGTATAAACACTGGCTTTTCCAGCGGTCTGGAGAAGGTCGGATATGAGCGGAAGCGGATATCGGTCCTTCTTTGAGATTTTGTTAAGACCACAGAAATCGACGCAAAGACGAAGGGAGCCATCCTTTTTACGAACAAAAAGGACGGGAGCACCGTGCGGGGAGGAAGAGGGTCGGATGAATCCAATGGTGAGGTGTTCGTCAATGAATTCACGGAGGGCATTGAGTTCGGTTTGTGAAAGGGAGTAGATCGGACCGAACGGAGGAGCGGAGCCCTCTTCAAGTTCGATTTTGAGGTCGTAGGGACGGTGGGGTGGAAGAGTGTCTGCTTTTCCTTTACTGAAGACGTCAGCATAGTCGTGGTATTCTTCGGGTACGTTTGTCAAGTCGGGGGTGTCGGAAGCGGATGCGGAGTGAGCGGAAACGGAGGGAGTCAAAAGGTGAAGTCGAAAGGATTGTATACCAGGCAATTTGCATGCCCTCATAAATGTGGCTGTGTTGATGATTGAAATCTGCAGAGATTTGATTGGAGGTTCTGGAGGAGGAAGTGTAGCTGTCCTGCCTTGGGAGGGGGTTGATGTCAATGTCGGAAACAGCTCTTTTTGCATCCGTAAATGGAAAGTGATACTGCCTAATACCCAATCAATCATAGAATTGTGGCAGGTGAGCCAGTTGTATCCAAGAACCATGGAAGAAGCGGAGTCGAGCGGAGTAACATAAAAATCCTGTTCAAATGATTCACCTGAAGGAAAACATATAGGTATTGTTACAACTTGAGTGATAAACATGTTAGAAGAACCATTGAAAAGCTTTAGTTCTAAAGATGGAATAGCAGAGGTTGAAAGATCATAAGCAGAGGAAAAGTTATTGTCAATGAAACAATGGGTAGAGCCTGTATCAACAAGTGCTGGGACAGAATCTGAAGAGAAAAAAGAAGATGAGATATTGATATGTAAAGAGTTCAGATTGGAGAGAGCGGACACATTGAGTTGGATGGGAGTGGAGGCATGGAGAGAGTCAATGCAGTCCTCAGACCATGCTTCATGAGAACCACTGCCTATTTTTTTTGACTCAATCTCCTTATCTTTATCCTTGAATTGAGTGCCAACTTGGGTGGCCTTCTCTTTAGCCTTGGAAACATAGGAGATGGACTTGGAACAGTTCTTGACAGTGTGTCTGACACTACCACAGAATAAGCAAAGATTATTATCAAAACAATGTTTGCATTCTTGATATGTCAGTTTGCCATCTTTGCCTAATTTACTGGAGAGGTCAGATTTCTGAGTGGAAGTGGTAGCAGGAGCAGATGGTTTGGATGATGATGTTTGTGTGGTGGATTGGTTCGGAGCAGATGGTTTCTTGTCAGACTTGGGAGTGGGTTTATCAGTTCTGGATTTCTCTTGTTGATGTTTCTAGTAGCGAGTGTCAATAGTTTGACTTGATCTTGGGTTGTTGGGAGAGGATGTCCTTGATCCGATCTGGAAGTCCGACGTAGGAGCGGTGTCGGAGGGAGTTTTCATCCCCGTCAGTCTTGGTAGCAAGACGTTGGAATTCAACGTTGTACTTCAATATCTTTTGATTTTCCTTCATCCAAAGGTTGTCCAACTGTTCTTCAGCTTCACCCTGAGGGTCAATGGTATCAAACTCAGAGCAGAGAAGTCGGACAAAGTCAGGGAAAGAACCCCACCAATTGGGTTCATTGTTGTCAAGAATGAAGGATTCAAAGAATTCAAGTGTTGTGCCGTGGAAGTAGGACATAGCAAAGTTGACTTGAGAAGGTTCTGACTGGAAGTTGTCATTGTCGGAGAAGTAGAGTTTGCATTGTAAAATGAATGTGGAAAGTTTGCGCGGATCAGATCTATCAAAGGTATCTGGTTCTTGGGCATACAACTTTTTTTTCTTCATATCATGATATTTCAACTCTTTGGTCATAAGCATAATAGCTTCAGCTAGATTGGGTTCCTGATCTGGATTGGAATTGGAGTTGTCCAAATCTCCATGTAAACCAGCGTTGGAGGGAGGAGGAGATCCTTCTGGAGGTCCACCGAATATACCAAAATTTGGAGGTGCAGAGGGTTTCATTGGTGGGATTGGAGGGCTAGGGGGAAGTGGTGGGAGCTGATTGGAAGAAGGCGGAGAAACGGATGGTCCAGGGGTAGGAGTGGATGTTGATCCTGTGGTTTCTCAAGAGGTAATGGTTAGTGTTTCGAAGTCCAGTCCTAAAATTTGGTTTGAGACCTGAACTGGACTGGACTTTGCCACTGGTCCAGTCTTTCCTTCTTCAGAATAGTTGAACTTTGGCCTGGTTCAGTCCAGTTTCATAGGTTTTGCCTGGTTTTATAGGTTTAAACCTATGAACTGGTCACAAACTGGACTGGGTTTAAAAACCGGACTGGACTGGACTTTCAAACACTAGTAATGATTACATTGCATGTGCCTCGAAGGAAAGCAGAGTGTGGTGTGGATGACAAACATTCTGCTGCTGCACGAGCAGTTCTAGTGGTTCAAACTGTATTACAAGTTTGAGACATGTGGGTAGAGGTTGTTGGATAAATCAAAGAATGGTGGTAGTTCAAATATACTGTCACATAGCATATTTTTCAATGTCAGAAAACATTGGATGAGTTGGAGCAGAGTAACGGATATGCAGATGCAACAGATGCGACATCTGGCAGAAAGGACCTGACTTCAACTTGTGTGTTGCACCCCACTCTTTTAATGGTCCTCAATTTTGGATTGATGAATGTCAAATGAGTGGAAGTGCAGATGAGTGGAGGTGACGGAGAGAATGCTCAAAGGCAAGTAGAGGCGGATGTGAATGAGGTGTAACCTATGATATTTGAACTGAGGTTCTACAACAGATTTGGTACACTATTTATAGTAAACTAAAATGATTAGTATTACCATAAGTGATGTGCAGATATTGGAGTTGACCATTGGAACATTTGGAGTACGGAGAGTAGCAAATGAAAAGTAAACAACATGTGTCTACTTGTAAGTATGGTTGAAATGTTATATAGTAGAAGTATAATCAAACATAAATAGAATCATCAGCAAAAGGGGTCTCCCCTTGGAAGCTACTTGAAAGCTACTTTTTTGAGACTTGGAGGCCAAAGGCACTTTAAGTCACATCAGCAAAATGTCTTTTTACTTGAACTTTTCTTGAAGTGTCTTGGAGTTTCGTGAGGGATTGCCAAGATCTCAAGATGGTGTTCAAGGCATTCAAGACTCTCAAGATACCTCTCAAGGCTCTCAAGGGTTCATGATTTCCAAGAGAATTTCATTGTTCTTGACACTGTCTTGGCCCTTTCAATGCTCAAGTATTCCAAGACACCTTTCAAGACATATCCAAGCATTCAAGAAATCTACCCATCTTCAGTCTTCCAAGACATCTCCAAGTGTTTTCAAGCAGTATCATGTACAGACCCTGCCTCAAGTAATACAACAATGTTTTCAAGTTGGTACTCATCAGTCAAATTATAATGTGAAAATGTCTCAAATATTGTGCTATGGTGAAAATGTACAAAAAAAATAAACTTGTGAGCCATCCCCAGGTGCTTACCAGGGTAAGTACACTTCATGTATGTCTAATGGCAGGTCCCCCGCCCCTATGCATGCTTCCCATGCACCAGCCGCCATTCTCGCATCTTGGGTGCTGTTTCTCCCATGTGCCTGGCCGTTCTCACATGTTCTGTGACGTTCCCTGCCATTCTCACATGTCCTGTGTTGTTTGGTCCTCACATTCCTGGATGTCCCCACCATTCTCACATGTTGTTCTCATGTGCCCTGCCATTCTATGCCTGACCGTTTCTCATGCATGCCCCGCCGTTCTTGTGTATTCTGTGCTATCCCACCATTTCTGCATATCTCACCATTGCCATGTGTCCCACCATTCCTGCATGCCCCCACTGTTCTTGTGTGTTGTTCTCATGTGCCCCACTATTCTGGCATCTCGTGTGCTGTTTCTTGTGTGCCTGCTGCTGTTCCTGCATCCCCTCGCCCGTCCCTCATGTGTGCCCTGTCATTCTTGCAGGTTCTGCGCCATTCCTCCACCATTCCTGCATGTCCCACGGTTCCCCTGTGTCCCGCCATTTGGGCGTAAGTGAGGGCCATTGGTCGTGAGTTGAGGTTGTTGGGCATGAGTTGAGATTGTTGGGCATGAGTTGAGATTGTTGGGCATGAGTGGTGGCAGTTGGGCGCAAAGGGAGGCCATTGAGCACGAGTCGAGGACATTGTGCATGAAGAGGGCAGTTGGCCATGAGTTGATGCTGCTGGGCATGAGTGAGGGCCATTGGGCACAAGGGGGGGCTATTGGGCAAGAAGAGGGGCAGTTGGGCATGAGTGAGGGTTGTTGGGTTGTTGGACACAAAGGAGGGCAAAGGTCAGTGCTTACCTATCTAGGGGGGTCCATAGAGGGGGCATTGACTGAGGAAGAGGGAGTAGAGAAAGGAAGTGATGGGGGGAGGGAAGGCGACAATGGGGAACTTGGAATATTCTTTGACTTTTGGCCGTTGCTGAGGTAGGCAAGTTCTGGTGCCTGTGATCAGAACCTGCCAATTATATAACAACATCCACCCACATCTTTTTTTCCCCCCCCATCACCTCTCTCCACCTTTCTCCTCAGTTGATGCCCCCTCCCTCCATTTGAACGAGGGCTACGGACCCCCCTATATAGATAAGCACTGATCTTTGCCCCCCTTTGCGCCCAACAACCCAACATCACTCATGCCCAACTGCCCACCTTCTTGCCCAATGGCCCCCCCTCATGTCCAACAACTTCAACTCGCGCCCAACGGCCCTCACTCATGCTCAACTGCCCCCTTCACATGCAATAACCTTGACTCATGCTCAATGGGCCTCTCTTTGTGCCCAACTGCCGCCACTTGCACCCAACGACCTCAACTCATGCCAAACGGCCCTCACTCATGCCCAATGGCCCCCACTCACACCCAACTTCCCCCCTTCATGCCCAATGGTGTCAACTTGTGCCCACCATCCCATACTCCATCTACCCGTCTGCCAAATGGCGCGGGAGACAAAGGCAGTGGCCAGAGAAGGGAAGATAGGCTGGGAGGTCCATGAACGCCAGGGCACTGGGACGCAACATGATGTGCGCATGAGGAGGAAGGGGGGTCGCGTGTGCACCCCCACAACCACAAGGTCCCACAGTTATTCCGTACCCCCGCATAGATTAGTAGCCGATATATCAGCTCAATAATTTCAATAATTTGATTGCATTCTGCTCAGGCCCACTTGATATGATCTTGAAGCTGCTTTTGATTGTGACTTGAAAACCAGATAGTGTCTTGACAAGCATCTTGGAAGTCTTGATTATTGCTTGAATTTTTAATGTCTCAATGATTTATCTTGATGAGGTGTCAAAGATGTCTTTGTTGTCTTGATAAGTTATCTTGATCTTCTTGATATTATCTTGGCAGCCAGAAATTCTGATATGAGTGTTGGGCAATTTCTTGTGAGGGTCTTGAGATCTCTTGGCTGACTTGGGCCAAAACTTCAAGAGCTTCAAGTAGACCTCAAGATGGAGATCTTTCTTGGCTCGTCTTGAGAATAGGTTGTCTTGAAAGACACTTGAAGTGCCACATTGGTTCCAAGAAAGTTCCAAGACAATTTTCAAGTAGCTCAAGTGTGGATTAGGAAAATTGACTTTTTGCTAATGCAGTTCCAAGGGGAGGCTTGGGC
This sequence comes from Entoloma clypeatum, assembly GCA_963565915.1. Lineage (NCBI taxonomy): Eukaryota > Fungi > Basidiomycota > Agaricomycetes > Agaricales > Entolomataceae > Entoloma > Entoloma clypeatum. The sequence goes on along the minus strand of OY751485.1, from coordinate 3,932,689 downwards.
TTAAGTAGGACTTAAATGCTACTTAAACCTACTTTTATGGGACTTGGGCCAACTTGAAAAATTCTGTGATTATTTTCAAAATGTTCCAAATCAGCCTAAGTCTGGAGAAAGTAGCTTTAAGTAGCATTTAAGTCCTACTTAAGCCCAAGCCTTCTCTTGGAACTGACTTGAAGCACCTTTGGCTGCCAAAAGCACTTCAAGTAGCATCCAAGTAGTATTGGATATTTTCCTGATGATATCATCAGAGCGGATGTTGGATTGGATGAATCATCGGAGTCATCAGATAAGTCAGATGTGAATCATATGGTTATGACAACAGCACAGGACACATGAGATCAGTGAGGCAGGCACTGCACCCCCTGATCACCATTCATCATGTCTGAGGTTCTCTCTTTTGTCTTATAGATCACCTCTGTCCTTCCACCTCCAGTCCACTACCTTCAAAAGAGTCTTCAAAAGAGTCTTCCTCGAGTGTGATGCCAGCAGAATGTGTGACAGTCTTATCAGTGAAGACATTGTCTTTAGCATCAAGATCACAGTGAATGTGTAACTGCTCTCCAGCTTTGAAGAACAGGCACAGGGACTTGAAGATGAGTATAGCCATGCACTGTCTAGAGCAATGGCCCACACATTCAAATCAGCACAATTTCAAAAAAAAAATTGTTGAATGTCTTATGTTCTGCAAATTACTGTAATACAAGAAACAACAGAAATGATACTGAAGATTGATTGATTCAGTGGCACAGACTAAACAGCAATATGAAAGAGATAGAGGTTGGTGAATTGGAGAAGTGGGAGCAGGTGTCATGTCACGTGATCAGGACACAGGGTTCCATTAAACCTATATGACATTAACAATGTAGATGAGGTGCTAGACAACGAACTCACTCCGTTAAAACGCTCCGCCCTCTTCCTCCGCTTCTCCGTTTCTTGGGGATCAAATTTCTCCATCGGCGCTGTGCGCTTCTTGGCCGTTGTCCCAAAACGAGCTGCCCTGGCGTTGAGCTTCTCAATGTCCTATGTTTGAACGAATAAATATATGAGATAGGCGGTATTTATAGGACGTACCTCGATAGAAGTCGTGGCCTGCCTAATATTCGGGTTTGGGGACTCTGCAAGCGCAATGCCAAAGCGCGCAGCACGCTTTCTGCGTTTTTCCGCCTCTGTGTCATCCGTCTTGCTGCTCTTCTCGGCTGGTCGAGGAGCGGGAGAAATTGTGGTTGCTAGAGGCCGCGTGGAGGTTGGCTCAACTGCTGTACTTGGTTTCCCCGCGTCTGTACTGCATAAAGATAGGCAAGATACAGGTTGGACAACCAACTTCTCCGACGCTGGATACAGGCTGTAATATACGTCGAGGGCAGCTTGGGAGGCGATTATCTTTGATATGAGATCCGCTTTGTTGGCCCTTGGGGCGACGGTAACGTTGGCCTTTGCAAGGATGGCCTTGAGGTCCACGACTTTGAGGAGTTTGAGTTTACCGTTGAGGTCTTGCATGGATGTGTGACATGTGACATGTGACACTTCAGCCCCCTTACTTACTTGAGTTTTACGATTACTTACTTAGGTGTGCGATGGAACTCTTTCCTCCCACCTATCAACTTGAATTTGACAGCCAACATCTCGCATTCCAGCAACCTGTTTTCCAGACCTCTGAGGACCAGCCCATCGATGATGAGCCGCTCTACGTGAATGCGAAGCAGTATTTCCGCATTCTCAAACGTCGCGTCGCTCGCGCCCGACTTGAAGAGGTCCATCGTCTCTCTCGGCAGCGGAAGGTCAGCATCCCTGGTTAATTACATGAATCATTTTCCTACCTCTGCCATGTTTAGCCATACCTCCATGAATCCCGCCATAAGCACGCTATGCGGCGTCCACGGGGGCCTGGTGGTCGCTTCCTCACCGCAGACGAAATCGCTGCTCAGAAGCTTCCTGCTCAGACACATATCAGCACTCCTCATGCCGACAACGATCAAGATATGGAGGATGATGATCTTTTAGACGGCGTCCCCCCGGCTATTCCGCCTGACCATGAGGACGCCTTCATCACGACAGGCCCAGATCCTATGGCTGTTATCTATCACCTCCAGCCTCATCAGCTCTTGTCACAATCCCACTCTCGTACCGGTGCTACACATGTCCCTCCTTCACACAACATGTATTCCCGTACTCCTACCTCGGTTACGACCATTTATACGCCGGGCCAAATGCACCACGTCCCACATCCTCATGCACATGCACGGCATCATCATTCAAGCATCGATAACTCTCACAAACACCAATTGTATAGCAGCTCAGGCAACTCTGACCTCCCAGAAATGTCAAAAACGGATGAGATAATACAGTTCTCTACCGTAGGTAGAGCATAAAACATCTACTTTCCGTTTCAATCAACTCAATCTCGTCGTCCACCTTGTTAGCCAGTATTACCATAGTTCCACGTCCATCGCATCATCGATATCATCTACGGAATGTTTATCTCTCGCTCTCCTGGCTTCGTCTCCGATCCGCTTGTCACTGTCTTCCAGCTTTTCAGCAATATCCGTGATTCCCGCCACTGGTAGAGGTCTGAAAAGCACGAGTGCCTGACTTGACTTCCGCAAGGGAGGCGCGGACTGAATCAGGTCGCGAGAACGGGACGAGATCTGTCGGAGGATTGCTGGTGAGATCAAGATGGACGTTTTGTCGGGATCGGTGGTTTCTGCTTCTTCATCTGAAGAAGAGTCCAAGTCCGTGACGATGATGCCTATACTTAGTTGTCAACAGTAGGCTGAGAGTGGTTGAATGAATGAACGACATACGGTCATGTTCAGGCTCATACCAAGACGATGCTTTCATTTTAACCTCGGGGACAGACGGTTCCATACTCGAGAGGAAAACAGGGGGAACACTATGCGTCCCAATCGCAGGAGGATCACTCGGGGCATGAGCACAATTGGGCACATGATCTGAGCTCATTGGATGAAGCGAGAGTGTTGAAAATTCGGCCTCCAGGGCGTCATGTCTGCGACGCTTTGTAGGACGTGATGGAGTGGGGTTCCTCGATGACGGATTTTCATTCGCATTTCCTGGTGGGGTGAAGCCAGATAGTTTTCGCTTCATAGAGGGTCGAGTAAACCAAGGATGATTGATCACTCCAGGCGCAATCCAGGTCGTCGTTGTCATATTGTACATCGAAAATTCTAGAGACCAAAGTTTGACAACTTCAAACACGTCACGTGGTGAGAGATTCACATATTGCGATAGAGTACATCAAATGACCCTGATAACCTAAGTAGCTAGTTTCGCTTCTTGGAGACACCAACCGTCTTCCCGCGACGACCTGAACAACAAATAATTGAGCACCCAAGTATAAAACATGGCACAATAACCTACCAGTCGTTTTCGTGTGCTGACCCCTGACACGCAGTCCCCAATAATGCCTCAAACCCCGATGAGCACGGATCTTCTTCAAACGTTCGAGGTCATCGCGAATCTTGGAATCAACAGCATTGGATAAGATTTGCGAGTTCTTGCCGTCGACAATGTCCTTTTGCCTGTTGAGGAACCAGGTTGGGATCTTGAACTGTGTAGGATTTTGAATAATAGTGACAATGCGCTCCAACTCATCAGAGTTGAGCTCCCCGGCGCTGGGGCCAACTTTTCATGAGTTTGACCTCGGGGACGTCCCTCGCACATAAACGCACCGTTTGTTGAGGTCAACATCAGCCTTTTTGCATACTAGGTTTGAATATCGGCGGCCGACACCCTTGATCTCGGTCAGAGCATACATGATTTTGCGCTTCCCATCAACATTAGTATTGAGAAGACGAAGAATATGCTGGAATGCATAATAAGGCTGTGGAGGTCTCAGCTATTGACGGTAACGCACCTGAAATTGCTGGTGGGCCTCGGGAACGACGAGTGACATGATGATAGCGGCCTGAAGAAAGTCGTCAGCCATTTTGTTCTTCTCACACTCATCTGGTTCGAAGGCATCCAATCCATCCCTAATCCATCCATCCACGCCCCCCAAACCGAAGAATGCCTGTTGGGCGATATTCCTTGTCCCCTTCGCTAGCCACAGAGAGCCCCTCACCTTGAGTGCGCACCCAGGTTGACTTGAAGTTGTCGTTCCGGCTGGGGTCCAATACACCACCTTGGGTTGTTTAGATTTGTTTAATCCCCATGGTGAAACACTACATACTAGTATGTACACAACAAGTACACAATGATTCCACAAGTGAAGCCATGTAAATAAGCCCATATACATTTAATCTGGCAGATTCAAGGCGACAATATGCTGGATAAATATTGCCTGGCAACAACCAAAGCCTCATCAATCTTGAGTACCTCTATGCCCACGCCTTGAGCACTGTCCTCCTTGCCACCTGCCTGCAAGAAACAAACAGTCGACAAAACATCTTCAAAAAAACCCAGAGAAAAGGCCCACCTTGCCACCCAGCACCATAGTAACGTGATTTGCCCAGGTTCGAGCATCAACTCCCCTCTCCTTGAGAGCAGGAGGTACATAGTTGACATGAGCGACCTTTCCACCCTCTCTGTCAGCACTCAACACGTATACAGCCTTTCCAAGTTTCTTTCCTTGGGCAACAATGCTCTGAAGAATCTGTGCCGACATATATCAAAATTTGCTTTTGTTCGTTCACACGTGCAGACACCAAATACCTTGGAGTTTCCATCGACATTCAGAATAGCAAGGTAAGCTTCCACTTTCTCCTCATCCTTGAGATATTGAGCCAACTGGGCAAGAGCCTATGTTGAAGATGTGAGGGTATCCAGTAGACTTCTCGTAAAAAGTAATGTACCTCTTTATTTGCTGCCATTTCTTTATCTTTGATTTGTTTATCGAATGCCTTCCGAATAGCACTCAGTCGATCCTTGAGCTCCGCTTTTCTGGTGACAGAGATATCTGCTTGTCCAAGCTCCTGTCAGGGCAAAACAGGTAAAACTAGGTCCTCAATGCTTTTATGCATACGGACGCACCACGTTCAATGCTTTGAGGCCCATATCCTTATCTTTCCCGTCTACCTGCTCCAATGCTTCGAGTTTTGCTTTGAGTGCCTCAGCTGCACGCGTGACCGTCTGTGCTTCTTGCCCCGTAACGGCAACAATTCTGCGAATACCCTTCGCGATCCCTGATTCTTCCGTGATAACGAAATCTTTGATGTCGCCTGTCTTAGCAACATGGCTATTGCAAGTTAGCAAAGCCATCATCGATGATGCAGACTCAACTTACGTTCCTCCACAAAATTCAATGCTGGTCTTTCGCCAGAGGGGGTTCTCGACGTCTCTCGCGATGTCCTCGACATCATATGCCAATGTTACAACGCGCACAGGATCCGGGTAAGTTTCACCGAAAACTGCTCTCAAACCTGGGATTTTTCGTGCAGTTTGTAGGTCGAGCTCCTTGCTAAATACTCGAACATTCCGCTTGATCCAGTCGACCGTCAATGACCCGATCTGAGCGAGGTCCGCCTGGCCGATCTGAGCCTTGTGCGAGAAATCGAATCGCAGCTTTGTGGGGGCAACTAGGGAACCTTTTTGGTCGATATGATCACCAAGAACCTCGCGTAGGGCGTAATTGAGGATATGCGTGGCAGTATGATTATTTCGCAGTGGCCATCGACGAAGCTACTGGGATATGTAGTTCCAGAAAGGAATAGTATGCAGTTTGAAAACGCACCTCGTCATACGAAGCTATGACATTGTCTTGGACGCTCAGTGCACCATATTTCAAGCGACCAGTGTGCAAAACATAACCGTTGTACACTTGCACATTAGTCACGTCGAAATCGGCCACGCCATCCACGACAATGTTCCCGGTATCATATTCCTGACCGCCAGATTCTGCGTAGAAACTGGTTCGGTCAAGAATGATACCGAAAACGGCAGCTTCAGGTATATTGAATGTCGATGAGACGAACGACTTATTATAAAAGATGGCAGTAATTCGCGCAGTGGTATTCCCCGGATCTGTTGGCATAAAAAGCAACCATCATATGGAGGAAATGCAAACTCACTGAATTTGGCCGTATCGTCGGTTTTTGGGACGCTGTCGTTCTTCTCCAGGGCTGCAATATCATGCACATCGAGTTTGACGAGATCGACAGTGTCAGCCTTCTTCGTACCCTTGCTTGCTTCTTTCGAGGCCGACTGTGCAGCCCCAAATTCGGCATCGTTGACTCCTAACCGTAATTCTTCGGCCATAAGTCTGGTCAGATCGACTGGAAACCCGAAAGTATCGTAGAGTCGCCACACATCTTTCCCACTGAGCTCCGTTGCACCTTGTCCCTTCGCCACCTGGGCGTATTGATCGAACAACTTCTCCCCTCTATCTAATGTCCGAGAGAAAGATTCCTCTTCTTCGTCAAGGATCTCCTTGATTTCGTCAAGCTTTTTTGTAATCTCAGGGAAAGCATCACCCTATACTCAAAAGTAAATAGAAAGCGTTTGAGTTTGCGATAATTCCACTCACCATTGTTTCTACAACAACAGGCATGAGTGAAGAAAAAAAGGATCCTATCTCGACTCCGAGTTTCTTGCGGGCATAACGAGCGCCTCTCCTCAAGATACGCCTGAGAACGTACCCCCGGCCGATATTACTCGGAACACCACCATCACTCAAAGCAAACGTCAACGTCCTGATATGATCAGCGACAACACGATACGCTGTGTCGATGCCATCTTTGTCATCGTCTCCAAAGCTTCCTGCGTACGGCCGAACGCCAGTTAATTGTTGCACTTTCTCGAAGATGGGCTTGAAAATGTCAGTGTCATAGTTTGATCGTCTGTCTTGTACCGCGGATACCAGGCGCTCGAAACCCATGCCCGTATCCACATGTCTCGAGGGCAACGGCTTCAGACCACCGTCATCCTCACGATTGAATTGTATGAAGACGTTGTTCCAGATCTCTAACACATCAGGATCGTCTTGATTGACGAGGTGGGCCGCATTCCTGCCACCAATGCGGTCGTAATGTATCTCACTGAAGATTGATATGAGGCATAAACAGATTCAATAGATCGCAAAGCCAACCTGCAAGGACCGCAAGGGCCAGTAGCACCCATTTCTGAAGAGTGTTCGATGAAAGCTAGTTCCAACGAAAAGCCGTTAACACATACCCCAAAAATTATCCTTCGCGTTGCCTGGCAGAATATGGTCTTCAGAAACTCCTTGGTTGAGCCAAAATTGTTTTGCCTCTAGATCTGGCTCCAGGCCGTTATTGACATCACCCTCGAAGTAAGTTACATAGAGTCGATCGCTTGGAAGGCGATAAACATCGGTTAAGAGCTCCCAAGAATAAGCGATGGCCTCTTTCTTCAATAAAGGTCAAAAGGGCACCATTTTAACATGATTGAATCAAATACCTTGAAATAGTCACCAAATGACCAATTTCCCAACATTTCGAAGAACGTGTGATGGTATGAATCCTTGCCGACGTCGTCCAGATCTGCCAATGCATCAGCTGGAGGTTGTTATACATCAGTAACACTACCATTATGTTTTCCACCGGCTCTGATGCATTTCTGCGAATTGAATGCGCGTTTCAATTTGGCCATGTCCGAATGTGGGTCGACAGTGCCTAGGAAGATAGACTTATACTGGAAACCGAGAATTTATGTGTTGGCGCGCAAGCTGTCCATGGTCTCATACCTGGTTCATTCCCGCATTGGCAAAGAGGAGAGTAGGATCTTCGTAGGGTATGGTGGACGATGACGAGACAAATGTATGGTTCTTGGAACGGAAGAAGGCGAAGAATTGTTCGCGAACCTTGGGAGCGGTCCAAGGGCCAGTATAGGGTTTATTTGACATGGCTCGTCGCTGTAGCACTCGACGATGGGCTGAAGAGTGGATCGATGGTGGTCGGAGCGGAAGGCTGCAGATCACGGTGACTCGCATTCACTGACTCGCTAGTATTAGATAATGGTGACTTTAGTGCCTTGTCACGGCCGCACACTCAATACTATCGTTAACCCAGTGATGCATCACTTTTATAGATGGGCCTCTAGTTTCACATAGGCACATCCAAATTTCTTAAATCTTGCATCATTTGAAAGCTTGTCATCTCTGCTTTAAGATGGCACCAACAATCTTGGGAAAATATTCAGTACAAGATGTGCTAAAGACAGAATCCTGAAGGGTTCGAACTTACATCAGCATTTTCACAGAAATTTATTGATCTATTTGGTGCTATTGCCCTCGTCACGGGCTGAAGAGCTCCAATAGTACCAATAGTTCACTAGCAAGTTTGTTGGGCATGAGGATATTCAACCTCAGCATGATTTATATATATATTTCAATTTCATTCTACCGACAGCTGGGCTATGTTTGATGTTGAATGAATTCCACTCCTATAGATATTTCATCCATAGTATCATCCCATGATGTACAAATAATGTACAAATAAGTAGACTAGTATATAAGACTGTCCTTATTCTCTGTGCAATATAACGCTCTTACTGAGTAACCCCCATCTTGCAAACACCTCACAAGGTTAGTAGTAAGGTTCCACCTCTATTGTAGATACACGATCTGTAGCACATAGCATAGAGTATATGCAAGACAACGCATCTGCTGTGATCACCTCCAATGTTGATGTGATCATATGCTGTTCTAATAGGTTATGACATCAGCATTTCCACAAAAAGCTATTGATCTATTTGGAGCTATTTTGCTCATCACTAGATAACAAGTCCAACTAGCCCGAAGACTTGATTAGTTATTCATTCATTATGAAAGTGCTAGAATACATTACAGATGATGTACATAATAATTACAAAAGTAAGCCCAATACTATTGAGTACAAGAAAAAACCATAGTCTTTGGTCTCTTGGCGACATGTTGGCATCATCTCAACACTGCCCTAGTGATCGATCTGACCTAGATTATTGAACTTGTGATTATAGAACTATTTTGGGCTAGTACTAGCCCGAAATAGCCCCACTAGCCAAATCTGTAGGAATCACAATGGAGCCCTGAGACTCGCCATTGCGCTCGTCACTGGCAGTCTTAGTAGACTCGATGCCACTACATCACGAACACAATAGATCAAGTGCACCTCGATCTGTACATACAACATTAATAATTATGTGGATGTTTAATCCCACATCATTGTGTAGTGCGATGAGCTAGCAGATCCGGGCAATAACACCCCGATGATCGTGATGCCCATCCGCCTCCATACATGTGTCTACCAGTTAACTCTGTGTACGACGTTAAACGTGGAATAGGGGTCTGATGGACCCTAGTGGAGCAAAACACATGTTGCTGTGTCCCTGTTTCATCTAAGATCCAGCGATTTGACATGTGACTGACACATTCTATTTCCAGTCTTTTGCGCTCTCACCCTTCACATCAAATCATGTCTTCTTTTGATTACAAATCTGCTGTCATCAAGATGACTGGCTCTAACTGGAAGGAGTGGAGCGATAAGATGACAGGGTTTTTACAGTTTGAAGGGACCTGGATGCTTGCAGGGATTGGCCACAACCCTCTGTGTTGACATCCACTTCTCAAGCAGAAGACAAGAAAGAGCTCTGTGAGTGGAAAGAGAGAGACTTGAAAGCACATGGTGCGATTGTCTTGTCTCTGGTGGAATCTGTAAAGCATGACATTACAGCATTCCAGACTTCGAAAGAGGTTTGGGATCAGCTGAAGACTGTTGAAGTTCCACCTGGGCGCTAGCCACAGATGTACTGAGCAACCAGCTACAGTGGAAGTACTCTACATAACCGTTCTAGTCACTTACATGGTTTGGGAGGGGTGAGGCTGGTGAGAGCGGTTGAGGCTGGTAAGAGCGATGGAGCTGGTTAAGAGTCAAGAGACAACTTGTTGGTATTGACAGTTTCCTGGTCTTATATACTGTACTACTGTTTGTACCAACCAAACAAGTATGTAATGAAGATATGTAAGGTCACGTGATGTAATCTAATCTAATCTAATCTACGTGATGGGAAAAGTTTCAACACCCCTCCATATTTAGTACATACTTCTAAATACATCTTACTTTTTCCCTCATATATATATATAGGTACTTTTGTTTCGCCTAGTTTTTTATCAATCCGAAGTACGGGATAAACTTGGAAAAGAGGATTTTTCCCAGATTCTTAGTTAAAAGATCTGCAGGGTTGTTCACTCCTTCAATGAATTCGACCGTAATTATTCCTTCGGAGACTTTTTCTCTGACGAAGTGGAATCGCACGTCAATGTGCTTGGATCGTTTCTCGGTTACAGGGTTGGATGCGATAAAGACGGAACCGTTGTTGTCTCCGTAGATCGGTACTGATCCGATCTGCATTCCAAGTTCGGCAAGCATGCTTCTCAGCCATGTTGCTGCGCGACTGCAATCTGATAACGCCATATACTCTGCTTCTGTGGAAGAGAGGGCGATGGTCTTTTGCGCCGATGATACCCATGTTACTGCTCCAGACGCCAGTGATATGAAGAAGCCAGTGGTAGACCTCCTCGTGTTTTCATCTGACGCCCAATCGGAGTCTGTGAATGCATAGATTCCTTTCCCTGAGTCGCCATCATACATGATTGCGTAATTTTTTGTCGCCTTTAGATACCTGCAAATATCCCTAGCCACTTCTAAATGGCGTTTGGTGGGATTTGCGGAAAACTGCGACATTTTGATCACGGCAAAACAGATGTCTGGCCTCGTTCCAATCATCAGATATAGAAGCGATCCGATGACGGATTGGTACTTTGATCGAAGTTCTGCATTGGGTTCATCTTCGGACATCATGGGTTTGTAGCCCGTAGGAAGTGGGGTATGGGTGGCGTTAGATTCGCTCATCCCCATTCGTTCGAGTATTTTCTCAAGGTAAGGTACTTGATCAATGAAGATACGTTTCCCACGTTGCCTTATTTGGATAGAGAGAAATTCTTTCGGTTCCCCATCAGGCACAAGGTGCCCTAGGTCCCTACATTCCCATGTGGTCATGAAGGCCTTTTTCTTCTCTAGCGTGTATTCTCGGTTTGTGCCGAGAAAAGCAGAGTCGTCGACATATATGACGGCGATTACAATTTCCCCTTTGGTACTTTTGTGAATGAACACTCCCGCATCAGAGTGAAGCCGGACAAAGCCGAGCTTTTTCATGGAGGAATCAAGTTCCCTCCACCAGGCTAATGCGGCCTGCTTAAGTCCATATAGAGCTTTGAATAGTTGGTACACGAGGTGCTCTTTCCCTTTTACTATGTAGCCCTCAGGCTGTCGCATGTAAATGACTTCTTGGAGCGTTCCGTAGAGGAAGGCTGATGAGACGTCCAACAGTGTCATGAACCACCCTTCAAGGGCTGTCAATGCCAGTATCAGTCGGACGGTTTCATATCTTACGACTGGTGAGAAGATCTGATCAAAGTCGATCCCTTCCACCTGCGAGAAGCCTTTTGCGACAAGGCGCGCTTTCAGACGCCCGTCGGATTTTTCGTTATAAACCCATTTGTTCCTTAGGGCTTTCCTCCCTGCAGGCAGGGGTACTAGCTCCGTGATCACCCCGCGGCGTTTGAGCATGTCTAGTTCTTTACGTTCAGCCGCATACCAGTCTTCTTTATTTGGAAGAGGGTATATGTCTTTATGGGACATTTCAACGATGCCAACTTGGGCTGATATCACCTCCATCAGGAGGTCATTCATCCATGCCGTTTGACCGCCCAATCTCCGTCTTCGATCTAATTTTTCAAGATCAGACGCTGGAGTGTCTTCCCCATAGATGCTTCCTGGCATCTTCCGAACTCGTCGTTCCCTGATCGGTCGATCTGGTACTTGCTCGGGTTCCGGAGTGGGTACTCGTGGTTCGTCATCAGGCTCACTGGCAGGTAGTTCGTTGTCTGATTCAGGTTGATCCTGTTCAATGGGAACTGAGTCCTGAGGTGTTTCATTGTGACTATCGTCGTCGTTGCTGCCAGGGATGAGATCCTCAAACTCATCAGCCGGCTCTGGGTTTTCCATTTCTGGATGGTTTTCTGGCAAAGGGTCGATGTGGCATCTAGGGTACTTGCTTTCATCAAAGATAGCTTTCCCACCCATGAAAATCGTGTTAGTCTCAGGATCCATGAAGCGGTATCCTTTGACCCCTGGTTTTGATCCGAGATAAATCATCAATCGAGATCTTGACTCCAGGGAGTTTCTGCGTTTTTCTTTTGGGATATATACGTATGCTTGGCATCCGAAAACTCTGACGCTGGACAAGTCGGGGATCTCATTGGTCACCCTGAAATAAGGGGTTTTCCATTCAAGACGCCGCATGGGGGTTCTGTTGTATAGAAATGCTGCATGTTCCAAACAGAATTCCCACCACATCGGCGGTAGACATGCGTCGAAACGCAATGCCTGAGATTTTTCCCACAGAGTTCGATTTATTCGTTCTGCTCTACCATTCTGCTGATGCTGATATGGGAGTGTGACGTCGATCAGAATTCCATGATCGGCAAGTACATCCTTGTATTCATCGAATTCTCCTCCTCCATCAACCCGCCATTTTTTAGGGGTGGCGGCGAATTGATTCTGGATCATCGCAAGGAATTGTTTCAGCGCTGTGATGGCGCCTGACTTTTTCCTAAGCAAGACGACCCAGACATGGGAAGAAAAATCATCCAAAAAGGTAAGGAAATATTTGTACTTGTGGTACGATGCCGTGGATATCTGTTTCAAGTCCGAATGGATCAAATCAAAGGGTTCGACAGCCCTTGTCACCGAGTTAGGGTAAGATTGATTCGGCATTTTCCCTTTTAGACACCCCGTGCAGCTTTCCTGTGATTTCTCACGTACTAACGTTTTGGGTACTCCTTTGGTACTGGTGGGAATCTTATTGAGCGCCTGGTCATTTGGGTGGCCAAGGCGTTTATGCCAGGTTTCAACAGTGATTTCGCTAGAGATCGCGTGGATTTGGTCATAGCGTATTTCAGTGTCTAACCAGTAAATGGTTTGTCCGATGAAATGAGGCGAAAACTGTATTTTGTTCAGCCCTTTAGAGATATTAATTTCTCCGCGCATTCCATCAACTTTGTAACCATGGTTAAGGAAGACGCCTAGGGACAATAGACGTGTGTCCATATCCGGAATATAAAATACCAGTCGTAGGAGATGGGTTTTAGTTTCCCCATTTAGGGTATGCCGTACTGGAACGGCCCCAACCCCGAGAATTTCCAGTTTCTTTCCCTTTGCAGCTGTTTGGACAAATCGCTTAGCCTTGAGAGGCCTGTAATACGCGAAGTCTTTGAACTCATGGGTAAAGTGTAATGATGCGCCGGAATCTAAGATCCACTGAGCGCGTTCTCTCTCTTTGCAGTGTGTGCAGGACGCGGAATGTTTGATATATTTTTTGTACAGATCATCGCTAAAGAGATCTATACTATCTGCATCGGTACTAGCTAATATGTATTCAAACGTCTGTGCGTGATTATTAGCGTTTCCCATTTGGTCAAGTTTGAGAGAAATATGTGACGAACCGTCAAGTTCAATCAGCCCATCTTCGAATTGTTCCGGCCCCATCCGCTCGCTTTGATGGTCTATATCCATCATTTTCAGCGATTCTTCTATCGACGGGGCTACGCGACGCTGTTTAGCCGGCCTTTCGTCGATGTCAGGAATGATGGTGTCTAGGATACGAAGATTCGATCCTGAGGGGCGAGCACCAATGCCGCGCGCGAGTTTGCGGACATGGTCGTTCTTTTTCCACACGGACGGTTTTCCAGAAGGAAGCCCGGTGTACTGTGACGGAGGGGGGTTCATTCGTTGCAGGAGCGACTGCATCTTTGCGGAATCGGGCTGTGCGGTACTTGTCGTTTTCCCGCGACCAGTGACGGTGGTGAAGGATGGCGGCGGAAGAGGAGGGAAGTGGATGGCGGGAGCAACAAACTCAACCGTTTCTTCCACATGGTCGGACGTGTTGTCCGCATTGTTAGCGCTTTTCTTCTGATTGCGCCAACGTCCCTTTCCCTTCTTCTTCTCAGAAGCGGTACTTGGGTCGGCCGAGTTGGGCTGCTCGTCAGCATCGTTCTGCGAGGTACTCGGCTTCTGCTGCCTTTCCCATTTGGGGTCCTGCCCCTTTCGCTTTGTCCCGGAGATTTTCCGGGCCTGCTCGTTGGACGTACGAGTGGACCCAATCGAATACTTGCACCGGTACTCTGATATGATGCTTTCGGCTACGGCCTTGTAGGTGAAATCGTCGGCGTCATAGACCTGGAAGAGGGCGGTGGAGAGTGACGACCAGGCGTCGGGAATTGCATTTGCCAGGATCATTGCCTGCATCAGATCGGGGACGTCAAAGTTCGAGTCGGCGAGCCGAGCGAAAAGAGACCCCAGGCGTTCGATTTCAGGGATGGGGTCGCGTCCAGAGAGCTTGTAGGTGGCGGCGGCCTTGAAGTCGCCGAAGATGACGGCCGGGAATACCTTGGAGTAGGCATCCTTTAATGACTTCCAGGCGTCTTTCGAGGAAGTGGCGTCCTTGATGTGGCATCTGATTGCCTCGGAGACCTTCAGGCGTATCGCCCCAAGAGCTACGTCATCGTCCCTGATCCAGGTTTTTTCTTCCTTGCGGAAGCCGGGCTGGTCGACCGTGGTGGCCAGCACAGGGGGAGCAGTAGCAGTGGCCCCAGGGGTGGAGACTGTGGTGGTGAAGTCGGCGATGACAGGGCGGGGGATGTCGCCAGAAACAAGGCGCCAGACTCCTTGATGGAGGAGGTAAGACTTCATCTTCTCGGCCCAGCTCCGGTAGTCGATGCCGTCAAAGGCAGTGATTGTGTCGAGGGCAGAACGAGAGGTAGACATTTTTGAATGAATCTAAAAAGGGTTCTCAATCAGTGATGTGTTATGAATATGATTCGAGAAAACAATTGAATGATTCCTTATGACATATTCCCTTCAGGAATAGCGGTCATGGGAAAACCCTTTATATGTCAGAAACGTGTAAGGTGCGATCAACGTTTCCACATGGAGTGTACTAAGTCAATCCCCTTAGGGACGTCTCATGACAGGTACTTGTCGTAATGACGTTCCCAGGTTCATATGTGAAGAAGTAAGACTCAGAACCTAGATCTTTCGATCGGTTCTTCGCCAGCCAGGGTAGAGTGGGCAGGTACTCGCTGTTGCCAGCGTTTCCCAGGTCCCTCTGCTATCCGGGGCCCATAACCTGTTGAAGTTCCACCTGGGCGCTAGCCACAGATGTACTGAGCAACCAGCTACAGTGGAAGTACTCTACATAACTGTTCTAGTCACTTACATGGTTTGGGAGGGGTGAGGCTGGTGAGAGCGGTTGAGGCTGGTAAGAGCGATGGAGCTGGTTAAGAGTCAAGAGACAACTTGTTGGTATTGACAGTTTCCTGGTCTTATATACTGTACTACTGTTTGTACCAACCAAACAAGTATGTAATGAAGATATGTAAGGTCACGTGATGTAATCTAATCTAATCTAATCTACGTGATGGGAAAAGTTTCAACAAAGACTCTCTTTGAGAACAAAGGCCCCGACAAGATGTTCAAGGACTTCACCTTGACTCTCGATTGGCACCTGTCTGGTGGTGACCCCCATCTGGAATTCTCCAAATTCCATGATCTCTTGGCACATCTTGACAGGCACAAGATCCCCTTCGCTCCGAAATTGCAAGGGATGCTTGCTGTGCACCCTTGGTTCGCATCTGGCCAAAGAATGGAAGTTAGATACTTTCAAGCTTACCGATGTTGAAGAGATTGTAACCACGGAGTACATGCACGTACAAGCTGATGCACAACTTCCGGCTGCCAACAAAATCTCCGCTGTCAAGTGGAAAGGACAGGAACCCCGCTGGCGCAATGGTCCGGGACCTGCTGATTAGCGTTCAAAGGTTCAGTCTACATAGACCTGAACCAGACTGAACTGAACTGAAAAATAGACCATGTTGGACTGAACCACAGTCTAAGGTCTATGCATTTTAGAAAATTTAGACTGCAGTTCAGTCTAGATTTTTTTTGACTTAGACCACAAAAAGACCAGTCTAAACAGGTCTAGACCAGTCTTTTTGCCCTTTGGGATACACCTCCAACCCCCCCCCCCCCCCCCCCCCCCCTAATATTCTACAATTTTTGGAGATTTTTCAGTAATCTGCATAATATTCTAGATATTTATAGTCCAATTTCATTGGTCTAAGGCTTGTTTTGAAGCTACAACTGAGTGGAATACATTTCTAGCTTGTATATAAACTCTTGCTCAGAGTCACAAAGGTTAAGAATTGAGTGAAACATGGTGAAAACATAGCTAAAACATATGATTACAGTGTTATTTTTTTGTATCTGTGTTTACAGTGCTATTTTTGTTGTATCTGTACTATTATTACTGTGTTATTTTTGTTATATCTGCGTGCCTCTCATTGCGGAGCGAGCAATGGGTGGATGCGTCAATTCAATGTTGGATGATGCGCGACATGCGTGCATCAAATGTGTCAAATATATGTAAACAAACTCAAAAAACATCGCATTTCTCCTTAATATGGCTACACAGGAGAAAGTAAGCTTACAGACTATATCAATTATGTACCAGAGTATCATATGTCAATAAATATATACTTATTTCATGAATTTTTGCCACGGATTTGAGCATATAGCGATGCGACGCTTTACACCAAACAATGGTAAACAACGTGCAAATGCATCGCGCAGGCGCGTGCGGTGCCTTGCTCATGATCTAATAATAGTTTAACATGATAGAACTCATCAATATATATGTATTCACCTTCTGAAACAGCTTGTATAATTTTTAGATCTCTAGATAAGATAGAAATGATGAAATGTGCATATTTCAGTAAAAGTGTTATATCTCCATAATGAAGGCACCAAATTTGAAAAACAGATGTGCTGTGAGGTCTCCTGAATGAGGAGAATCCAAAGCTGAAACAAAATTTTTGGTCAAACTTTCGACCTATTTTGCTTCTATTCACCTTATTAAGTCCTTGGGCTTGATTTGAATGGTTTGAGTAGATTTACATACAATGTTACAATGGTATATATACAGTACATATAGACTACAGTGGTTGTGGAAGGGAGGAAGTAAGAAAAGTTTGTTTTTGTGTTTGAGAAAACCCATGATGATGCCCTGTTGATCACAATTTACAGTGTGCCATTGTTTTGATGCATCATTTCAGAATTCTACCTACATAGCTCATATATTTAACTGGTTATATGCTTTCTATTAGCTTCTAAGTATCTCTACATAAGTTACAAACTATTTTTTGTACTTACAGTGCCACAGATTGGGCATCAAAGGTGCGAGTTTCAACGATGCGCGTTGCTCGGCATTGATATTAAGCACTCTCGGCAATTGCCGAAAGTTGAACCATACATAAGTCGACAGCCAGCCCAACATTCCCACACTTTTTTTATCCCCCACCTTCACTCCACCCAGCCACTTCCCCCCCCCCAATGCCTGCCCCTCGTGCACAATGACCTCCTATAGCGCCCAACAGGGTCGACTAACACCCAACACCCTCTAATGCCCAACTATCTCCCACTCACGCCCAACAGCGTCCACTCGTGCCCAATGTGCCCAACAGCTCCCTCTAACGCCCAACGGCGTCCACTTGCGCACAATAACCACGACTCGTGTCCAATGGCTCCCTCTAATACCCAACGGCCTCCCACTTGTGCCCAACGGCGTCCACTCATGCCCAACAGCTTCCTCTAACGCCCAACAACGTCCACTTGTGCCCAATGGCCTCCCACTTGCGCCCAATGACTGCGACTCACACCCAGCGCCCTCGAATGGCTCCCTCTAGCGCCCAACGGCCTCCAACTGCCCTCTCTGACACCCAACAGTGTCAAGGCGTGCCCAACGGCACCTTCTCGTGCCCCACAGCCCTCTCTTGCCCCCAACGACACCCTTTCGTGCCTTACGACCTCCAACTCGCGCGCAACGCCCTCCCTTCGCACACATCGCCCTTCCTTCCTGCCTAATGCCCTCCAACTTGCGCGCAACACCCTTCCTTCGCGCACAACACCCTTTCTTCGAGCCCAACAGCCCCTTCTCACATGCAACACCCTCCCACTCACGCCCACTGACATTACATACAGCATGTATATATTTAGACACAATATATAATACAAAACCGGTTTGGATCAGTGCAGACCGGTTCGGTCCACCCTCTGTGGGTGCGATGGACCGGTCTGGTTTTTGTGGTATCGAAAGACTGGTCTCGGTCTTGGTCCATCCCCCTTGGAGGCAAAAAACTGAACTGAACCGAACCCTTGAACACTACTGCTGATGCTTCTGGATCAAACCAGAATTCCGGCAAACCTCATCAACAGAACAAAGGAAAAGGAAAGGCAAAGGAGACACTGTCGAACAACTCCAGTGATCAAAATAAGAAACAGCTGTTTGTACCCAAAAAGGAAGGGTCACGGAGTTGGAAAAAGGCCCAGCGCGCCCAAGAGGCCGCTGCAGGCAACACCGCTGGCTGCTCTCATGTTGCCTTGTCGGCAATGATTAAGAATCTGCCGACAGCTCCCTTCACCACTATCATGGGTTCGGGACGTGTTATTCCCCCCCAACAATCTTGTACTCCGACGACTGACCCTCATCATCATCCTCCTCTCGAATCGTGGTTGACATCTAGTTCTGCTGAACATATCATGACTGCAGGTGTGAGAGAGCTTCTCGATCGCATGACAAACACATCCACACATCATTTCACAGGTGCTCTGGTAAATCAACCGTCAATGTACCCTGAGATGCAGGCAGCACGCGATGTTGTCACATCTCTTGGCATTGTGGGAACATCCCAGACCCTCCAGAATATCGATAACATCATATATCCCGAAGACATTCTGGGGATATATTCGACCCCTGACAATGAGGTAATGGATGAAGCTTCCCTGTTCCTGATGGAATGCCAAGATTTTGATGCCGATACAGTGATGGACTTTGATGAGGAATACAAGTATGATGAAGATGAACCTGGACCATCCAAGCGGACATGTTTCAGTTGGGCGGATGATGTTGACAATGAGTTTTCAGAGGATTGTCATGCAACGACCTGAGGTACGTTCTTTCACAAGTTTCACAAGTTTCACATGAGCACACAATGACAGAAGAACACACCCAGATTCATGATGAGTCACTAGAACCGGGTTGTAGTTATTTTAAATCACCTGTCGTTGCTGCCTCCTTCATGGAGGAAATTTATGATCATTTCGCCTCATGTTCAAAATGTAAGAACAAATCCAAAGATACTAATGACGCTGAGTGGATCATGGATTTCTACTCCTCCCAATGACCCCAAAGTTCCTGATGACAAACCTTTGAGATACGGATGTGGAGAGCTTACTGCGCAAAATGATGAATGATGTGGAGCTAGGTTTGAACACGCTACTTGCATCAGCTGTTCCTCACTCTGAATCTAATCTGTCACAGTTCCGTGATATCTGGGAGATGAAGTTTTGCGACATTGCCAAAATGCTGAAAAACCTCCAGGATGAGTGGTTGGACACATGCTGTAAGGAACTTGATAGCATCAAGCGGCATGATGTCTATGATCTAACACCTTTACTGACTGGACAGAAGGCCATCGGATCACAATGGGTCTTCAACATAAAGACTGACAGCCATAAAAAGGCTTGGCTTGTTGCACAAGGGTTCTCGCAAATTGAGGGAATCAATTTCGACAAGATATTCTCTCCTGTAGTTCGATTCGAGACAGTACGTCTCATGCTCGCTACCGCGCTTGAGAGTTGGGTGATTCTCGCGCTAGATGTAACTGCTGCTTTCCTTTATGGGAAACTCCAGGAAGAGTTATACATGATGCAACCTGAAGGCTTCAAAGTAAAAGGCAAAGAACTTCTTGTTTGGCACCTGCATAAGGCTATTTATGGTTTAAAGCAGGCTGGACTTGCATGATGGCATGCCATGGAGAAATCCATGAAGAAACTAGGTTTCCAAAGGGTCATATCTGACGCTGGAATCTTTGTTTTCTATTCACCGAACGGAACCATCGTACTAGCAATAATCTATGTCGATGATGCAATGTTCATGGGACCAGACGCTAAGCTTACAACTGTTAAATTCATGGCTATTTGGGAATCTCATGATCTAGGTGAACCCACTGAATTCTTGAGAATGCGCATCACGTGTACCAAGAATATGATCATGATTGATCAATGTGCCTATTTACAGAAAGTTGTAGAGAGATTCGGCATAACAAATGCAACAATCACCAAGACTCCTCTACCTACTGAATACAAGCCCACAGCAAATGCTGGCACTGGCACTGCTGCACTTCGATCACAATTTCAGCAGATCATAGGGTCTCTGCTATATTTAATGATCGGTACATGACCCGACATTGCCTTTGCCGTGATCATGTTATCACAGTTCTCGGCAAATCCTACCCAGGAACACATTGATAAAGCAAAGTATATAATCCGCTATCTCGTGGGTACTTCTGATTACCGACTGACATATTCTGGTGATCAAAATGTGGGCTTACATGCCTACACGGATTCTGACTGGGCATCCGATGAAATTACGCGTCAAAGCTGCACTGGCTTTTTCTGAAGCTTGCAGGTGCTTCTGTAGGCTGGACTTGTCATCTACAAAAAACCATTGCTCACTCATCTACTGAAGCAGAGTACATGGCAATGTCCGATTGTGGCTGCCAAGTAAAATGGGTGATCCAGCTCTTCCAGGAGATTGGCTTCCTAATGTGAAATGTTCCAATCTATGCTGACAATCATGGCTTGATCTTTATTGGGAACAACCCTGTACAGGAACGCCATACTAAACATATCGATCTAAGATATCACATCATCCAAGAATACATCTCTTGTGGATTGATCACTGTAGAGTACATTGAAGGCACATCCAATCCCGCGGATATGCTAACTAAAAATCTTAGTTGGGAACTCTTTGAAAGATGTTGCCAACATTTAGGCTTGACATTCTCATAATCCGATGTATACACATCAAGGGGGAGTGTTGAACGAATCCCACTCCTATAGATCCTTCATCTATAGTGTCATGTGCTCAATCCCATGACGTACAAATAATGTACAAATAAGTAGACTAGTATATAAGACTGTCCTTATTCTCTGTGCAATATAACACTCTTACTGAGTAACCCCCACCTGCAAACACCTCTCAAGGTTAGTAGTAGGTTTTACCTCTATCATAGAATACATGTTCCGTAGTGTGTAGCTTAGAGTATACTAGGACTGCAGGACGATACACACACCGTGATAACCTCCGGTGTTGATGCGATTGTATGCTGTTCCAACATGGGTTCCACTTGGAGAGAGTTATACATGAAGGATCTGCATTTTTTCCATATTTCTGAGCATGAAAGATATGAAATATGCTTTTTCCAAGCCATTTTCGAGCTAAAATTAAAAAGGTTTTATTTGTATATTTAAAACAGGACAGGCTCTCAACATGTAAAACAGAGATAAATTGGTCTAACGTATTCTACAATACACAGCAATACTTGATCTTGACATCCTGAGGCCTCGATGTGGGTTGTGGTGCTCGAGGGGGTGAATCAGTGGTGATGCATCACTGGGTTAACAATAGTACTGTGGCCAAATGAATGGTGGCAATGGGGTCTGGGTGCGTTACATTCTGTAAATGACTGGTGTTAGCAACCGAGGTTGCATTAGGTGTTACAGATGCCCAAATAGGCAACCATTGGGGAGGGATTTGATTACTAGCAGATGTATCAAGCAATGTTATTATTGTTGAAATTTCGTCGAAATTCTACTTTGAACTGTACTGTCCTGCAAACTACTGGTGCTTGGGGATGTACCTTACCTATTGAATAATGCAAATGTACACCTTATCTGCCCTCAATTCACTCTACCATATGTTTTGTTTTGTACAATTGAGAAACTTAGATATGCAATATCTTGAGTATATTATTCTAAGGATTGCTGTGTAAGAGGGCAATCCAACTTCTAACTGAAGACTAGGTTTCTTCACGATGATCTCTCTCTCATGTTGAATTGACAAAGTAGGGGGTCATTGAAATCATTGAGAAATCAAACTGCATTCAATCAACTATTGACTCTATGAAGTCTGCCATCCTTTGAATATCATTGCCGAAAAGCTCATCATTGGCGGCCCCATCGTGGTCTTTGTCCAAGACCCCCCCTACATTTGATATTGCTGGGGTTCCTTCATGCAGGAGCATGGGGGTCATGCCGACGCCACCCTTATGAACTCCAATGAAACGGTGCTGACCTGTAAATCCTAACAGATTTTCAATCTGTTCAAGTCGCTGCAGAAGTTGCCGGTTGACTCAATGTCACAGATTCCACCGTTCTTGCACTTCACTACATAATAAGGTATTAGTCGTCTGAAGGGAGCGTATTATCTCTTCAGTGCTCCATGTTTCATTGTGAATTGAGGTTCAGAGGCGGCATATCTCAACATTTAATTTCCTCCCGTGCACGACAAAGCTTGAAATACTTGACAGCACCTTCTCGATGTATGGGTTGTGTCCAACTGTTGTCCTGCACATCAGTTTGTGAGAGCCGCAACAAGTCGAACTCTGCAAGAAAGCTGTATTCTACAATTTTCTTCCATGTCAGAGCAGGACATGGTGGTGTAAGCTTTGCTGCTTGGGTGTTGTACTTTCCCAAAGCAGTTTTTATTGCCTCCGAACACTGTGGTAAAGCCTTGCCAATCTGATGTTGAAGTTTATACCCTATTTTTGCACGGCATCAGAAATTGTCAAAAGTCACAACTATAAGAATACCTGTTCCCAACATCCCAAGTTTTGCTAATTCAAAAAGCCTCTGAACAACGAGGCGCTCCAACTCATTGAGAGCCTCTCAATAATCAACCAGGGCCGTCTCCTGATGATATTTACAATAGTATTGCTCAAATTCAGCATTTGAGATACGAAACTGGTGTTGAAATGCCTCAAGCTCAACTTCTAATGTTTTAAGGATGGAGAGGGAGTCTCGGTAATGATTGAACAGAAATGAAGCATCTGACTTACCAAGTGTGGCATATTTGTCTTGATCCCAAAAAGTAAAATGTTTC
Organism: Entoloma clypeatum; assembly: GCA_963565915.1. Lineage (NCBI taxonomy): Eukaryota > Fungi > Basidiomycota > Agaricomycetes > Agaricales > Entolomataceae > Entoloma > Entoloma clypeatum. The sequence continues at coordinate 3,909,682 of OY751485.1, read as the reverse complement.
TCAAGAGATTGATGCCGATGGAATCATGTAGCATGGCAAGTGAGATGAGCTTGATCATTTGATGATGAGAAGATATGTTTGCAGCCTTCTCCTTCTGAATGTCCTGTTATGAAGAGGGTGCCATTTGAGTTGACATTGACGATTATGAGCATGGCCGTGGAATGAACCCACCATCATGCATAAATTGAGTTCCTTCGCATGCGGACCAAGTGAGCTGTTGCACAGAATAGTGTCAAATGCGCATCCAGTATCATATGCAAGTCCCACGTCAGACCCATAAACTGACATTAAACGATTTACCATCGCAAGTGGATATTTTGCCCTATAAAAATTCAGTTTCAGGGTCTCAAGCGGGTGGAAAACCGAATATCAATCCTACCATTCTCCTGTTTTGATCATGTCGCACACCAATAAAGCAAAATGATGCTGACAACAGGTCAGAAAAATCCCCGTCTCTTCAAACAGGGCAAACATTTTCTTCCTTTGCTCTGGACCAGCATTCCTCCATCTGTCCACACATTTCTAAAGCCCAGTTGGCGATGGTTCATCCTCCCAATCATCATTGCAGTCCTTTGACTTCTTCTCAATGGGTGCCATTAGCAATGGTTTTAATGATTCAATCAATTGGACTTACCATTTGTACCTCATCCTTGAAACGCTCCACATCAGCAGGGTTGATCCAGCGATCTGAAGATATGGTGCGGGTGTCAAGACAAACATTGACGTTTCTGATGGCATCCCCCATATGGCAAAGGGAGTTGTTGCCATCCATCAAGACAAATAAGGAGAACCTTAAATTGGGTTCATTCTCCAGCTTGTAGAAACATGGAGGGCAGACATTGCAGAGGTGCCAATTGGAAGTATCTTGATGGAGTGTGTGTTTGACCTCATGATTGACTTCACATAAGATCCATAAATATGCATTGTAAGCAACGGAAAACTGTGTTGCCAGATAGGCCTGGTATGGTACCTGAGTATGAACTTAGATAGTTCACATCGTGCCCGAAATTTGATATGTATGTTGTGGAGGTGGCACAAGGTCTTGCACTGGGCCTCAATTGAAAAACGAGGACAGGTTCAGCGAGTTTGACAATAATATTTCAATGTTTGGGAGTTGAGTGGAGTAATATAAAAATCCTGTTCAAAAGATTCACCTGAAGGAAAGCATATAGGTATTGTTACAACTTGAGTGATAAACATGTTAGAAGAACCATTGAAAAGCTTTAGTTCTAAAGGTGGAATAGCAGAGGTTGGAAGATCATAAGCAGAGGAAAAGTTATTGTCAATGAAACAATGGGTAGAGCCTAAATCAACAAGTGCTGGGACAGAATCTGAAGAGAAAAAAGAAGATGAGATATTGATATGTAAAGAGTTTGGATTGGAGAGAGCAGACACATTGAGTTGGATGGGAGCGGAGGCATGGGAGAGTCAATGTAGTCCTTAGACCATGCTTCATGAGGACCACTGTAAGGGCAACCACTTTCACTTTTCACTTTTCCTTTCCTTTCTTCCTTTCCTTTCTATTCCACCATCTCCAACATCCTCCGATCATATCTGCTGCCTCCGACATCTTATCTGCCTCTCCGCATCCGACGACTCTGCGCCCATCCGCTACTCCGCACATTGGATTGCAGGTACTATCATTCATCTTGTTTCCATTCATCCCCCATCCCTACTCCCGATCACTGCTCATCATTCATGTGTCTTGTTTTATCTCTTATTTCATATCTCATTTTACTATTTATCTAGCTAGCTTGCAGGGGAATCCTTAGAACTTTCTCTTCAGATCTCCCTTGCAAGGTATGTGTTGTATTACTTATCAGACTGCTCAATCTAAACTTCAGATCTCCCTTGCAAGGTATGTGTTGTATTACTTATCAGACTGCTCAAACCAAAATTCAGATCTCCCTTGCAAGTATCTGAGTTTGAGTCTTTGATCATAAGGTCGCCCTTACAGTAGAAAGTTCTCATCTAATTGGACCGGGTCCAATTGCATTGTTGTCACGATTCCACGCTTTGGAGCAGCTTCGTCCACGTCCAACTCTGATACATCTCACACCCCTTCCAGTTCTTCTAATTACCTCTTCATAACTGGTGATTCTGCTCTGCGCATAGTAATGGACAACCCCAATTGCCTTGAATAGCTCTAGCACAAGTTCCAGGAACAATGTCAAACTCTCGCTGATATCTCGACTCAACTTGACCAACTCCTCCTTGCCTTCAACACAATTCCTGCCCCAGCTCCACCACCTATTCCACCTGCTCCTCCACCCGCACCTATACCTGCTCTGCTCGCTCTGGCCAATCCGAGTGTGCATCAAGCAAAACCCACCAATCCATCAGACTTCAACGGATCACATGCAAATGGCTGGACCTTTCTAAATTCCTGTGAATTGTTTATAGGGCTGGCTCTGGAACAGTTCGCAGATGACCACGCTAAAATTTATTGGGCCTTATCTTTCATGAAGAGTGGACGTGCAGCATGCTTTGCGGATCGCATTATCCAACAGGAGCGGAGGACCGGTGCTCTGCCTTATTGGACTTGGATGGACTTCCATGCAGTCTTCACAGCAGAGTTCACTCCGAAGAATGAGGAACAGGACATGAGACTGATCCTCAAAGGAGAATCCTACTATCAAGGTCAACGGGATGTTGAGACCTACATTGACAAAGTGGGCTATCAGGAGGATACCAACATTGTACTCAAATTCCGCCATGGTCTCCGTTCCGACATTCAGAACGAGATTGCCACCCTGACCCACAGACTTTGCAACCAGAGCAGTACTGTCCCAACCAACAGAGGATGGTAAGTGGCACCCTGTCACATTCTATTCCAAAAGCCTTAGTCCGGTGGAATGCAACTACGAGATCTACAACAAGGAGATATTGGCGGTGGTCCGCACATTGGAGGAGTGGAGGCACTTCCTTGAAGGAGCGGAGAAGACAGTGGAGATTTGGACGGACCACAAAAATCTTGAGTAATTCATGACAGCTCAAAAACTAAATCGATGACAAGCTAGATGGTCCTTATACCTTGCTTGTTTCGATTTCAAAATGCACCATCAACCTGGCAAGTCAATGGGCAAGTCCGACACTTTGTTCCGATGAGCGGACCACAGAGACAGATTGCGGGACAATGAAAACATCATCCTTCTTCAACCAGAATTGTTTGCAGTGCGAGCAATGCATGGGGTAACTGTTCAAGGAAAAGAACACGACGTCCTCTGCCAGGTCCAACAGGGAATCTGAGAGGGGTTACTGGAGGATAGTGTGGCGGAGGTTGTCAAATCCCTTCCGACCATCGGAGCAGGGTCCGTCCACAGTGCGGAGTGGAGGCAAGCGGAAGGTTTGCTCTACTTCAGGGATCATATCTATGTTCCTAACAATCCCCAACTGCGACATTGGATCCTCACACAACACCATGACACACCGGTGGCCGGACATCCTGGATGGTGGAAAACCTTGGAACTGGTGTTGCACAATTACTGGTGGCCACACATGTCTCGTTTAATAGGTCAATATTGCATGACATGCGACCCATGCCTCCGCACCAAGGTCCGACGCACTCCGCCCTCTGGAGAGTTCAATCTGCTACCGGTCCCCACGGAGTGATGGCAAGTAACCAGTGTTGACTTCATTACTGAACTACCAGAAGCCCATGGCTATGATGCTATCATGGTGGTAGTGGACTCAGTAGGGAAGCGGGGACACTTCATCCCAATGCACTCTGACATCTCCACACTCAGGACTGCACGCTCCTATGTTCAAAACATCTGGAAACTGCACAGACTACCAGAGGCAATTGTCTCCAACCGAGGACCACAGTTTGTCGCCAAGTTCATGCACGAACTATACAGGCTGCTTAGCATTAAGGTTGCTGCCTCGACAGCCTACCATCTGCAGTCGGACAGACAGACAGAGCGGGTCAATCAAGGATTGGAACAATACCTTCGCCTATTCGTCAATGAATGTCAAGACGATTGGGACGAATGGCTTCCAATGTCTGAATTTGCATACAACAACCATGTTCACACATCGACACATCAAACTCCGTTCTACATTGACACTGGCTGCCATCCGCGCATGGGATTCGAACCTCGTGAGAAGCGGATGGAGATCAAGGCGGTAGCAGATTTCAGCGAGCGAATGAAGTCCGCTCTGGAGGAGGCTCATGCAGCACTAAGGCAAAAGATGACATGGCGCGATACTACAACCAGCATCGGAGCACCACTCTGACATTCCGCCTAGGGGACAAGGTCTTTTTAGACTCATCAGACCTCAAAACCACCTGACCCACAAAAAAACTTGCACATCAATACATAGGCTTTTTCCCAGTGGTCCGACCTGTCGGAACACATGCCTATGCACTTCGCCTTCCCCCTTCCATGTCCCGCATTCACCCAGTATTCCATGTCATCAAACTTTCACTAGTTCCCGACAACCCTTTCCAATGCCAAGTCCACTCTCCTCCACCTCCGACAGTAGTTGGAGAAGAATTGGAGTACAATGTTGAAAACCTCTTGGACAGCCAACTGCATTGAGGCAAGCTTCAATTCTTGGTCAAATGGAAGGGATATGGCTGGCTACGAAGAGAATTCCTGGGAAGCAGAAGACAATGTCCATGCTCTGCGCCTAGTCCATGACTTCTAACGACATCATCCGGAAGCTCTGCGGTGGATCACCACCGGGATATTTGACTTGTTTCGCCTGACACGTCGAGACGCCGTGCCTTGAAGGGGGGATGATGTAAGGGCAACCACTTTCACTTTTCACTTTTCCTTTCCTTTCTTCCTTTCCTTTCTATTCCACCATCTCTGATATTCTCCGCTCCCTCTTCTTCTCACTTTTTCTTTCCTTTCTTCCTTTCCTTTCTATTCCACCATCTCCGACGTCCTCTGATCATATCCACTGCCTCCAATATCTTATCCGCCTCTCCGCATTTGACAACTCTGTGCCCATCCGCTACTCCGCACATTGGATTGCAGGTACTATCATTCATCTTGTTTCCATTCATCCCCCATCCCTACTCCCGATCACTGCTCATCATTCATGCATCTTGTTTTATCTCTTATTTCATATCTCATTTTACTATTTATCTAGCTAGCTTGCAGAGGAATCCTTAGAACTTTCTCTTCAGATCTCCCTTGCAAGGTATGTGTTGTATTACTTATCAGACTACTCAATCTAAACTTCGGATCTCCCTTGCAAGTATCTGAGTTTGAGTCTTGGATCGTAAGGTCGCCCTTACAACCACTGCCTATTTTTTTGACTCAATCTCCTTACCTTTATCCTTGGCTTGAGTGCCAACTTGGGTGGCCTTCCCTTTAGCCTTGGAAGCATAGGAGATGGACTTGGGACAGTTCTTGACAGTGTGTCTGACACTACCACAGAATAAGCAAAGGTTATTATCAAGACGATGTTTGCATTCTTGATATGTCAGTTTGCCATCTTTGCCTAATTTACTGGAGAGGTCAGATTTCTGAGTGGAAGTGGTAGCAGGAGTGGATGGTTTGGATGATGATGTTTGTGTGGTGGATTGGTTCAGAGCAGATGGTTTCTTGTCAGACTTGGGAGTGGGTTTATCAGTTCTGGATTTCTCTTGTTGACATTTCCAGTAGCGAGTGTCAATAGTTTGACTTCATCTTGGGTTGTTGGGAGAGGATGTTCTTGATCTGATATGGAAGTCCAATGTAATAGTGGTGATAGGACCACAATGTGTCTAGGCCTAAATCTGTGCATTTTTCACCTTTTCACCCTATCTCTAAGAGATATAGAGAGTCCTAGATGAGCTCTGACTCTGAGGACTTTAGTGGCAACATTAGAGAGAGATTTTAACATTTAGAGACTGTGGCAATGTAGGACATAGTGCTGGTCACCACTATGGGCTTAGCTATGATACTCGAGAGCCATGGGATCACCTCGCGAGACAGATAAGACTATCAAGCACCTCTCGAAACAAAGCGCGAAACAAGGAGATTAGTGTTTGAAAGTTTGGTTTGGTTTGGTTAATTGACCCCAAATCCATTAACCTAAACCTTAACCAGTTAAGAAATTTTCAGAAAAAAATCTAAACCAGACCAAACCATCATTAACCAGTTAATCTTTCATTGGTTTGGTTAATTTGGTGGTTAAACTCAGTTAAACCATACAAATATCACAAATTGTCCACAGGAGCCATGTTACTTAGTTAATGTTCACACATGATTTTTGGCATGTGTGCCCTCATTGCAGAGTCAGAAATGGGTGGATGTGTTGTTTCAACATTGGATGACGCGCATCATGCACATATCAAATGTGTCAAATTCATGTAAACAAATTCCCAAAAACATCGCACATCTGCTTATTATGTCTACACAGAAACAAGTAAGGGTTTATACTATATCAATTAGGTAGGAGGGAATTATATGTCATTAAGTAAGTATTTATTTTATGAAACTTCGTCATGGATTTTAAGTTATAGAGGTTCCGTATTCTGACCAAATAATAGTAAACAACATGCAAAATGCATCGTGCAGGCACGCGCGGTGCCTTCCTCATAGTCTAATAATAGTTCAATGTGATAGAACTCATCAATAGATACAGTGCCTCACAAAACTGATTCAATGTTTGTTGCTTTTTGAATACCTTCAAGATAACTCTGCAAAGAATACCAATTGAATTAAACCTTTGGTATATAATTGAAAGCCCTACTTCAGGGCTTTCAGAATATAAAGGAATCATATGATTTAAATCATAATCCATGGAGATATGATTAAATTAAATCAGCAACTCATTGAATCAGTTTTGTGAGTACCTATGGCAATTATCAGAATCAAATGCTTCACTGGTTGTATGGTAACCAGTTGTCATGACTTACTGATGGAACTTGAATAGAACCCTGATGGGTTGTCAAGGAAAGTTGTATAAGAAGAATCCAACCTCAACAGCCTCCATAATTAATCATGTGCCCTATCTCCTCTTCCCACAAGGAAAACATTCTTTCTCTGGTCTCCAATGGTCACTCCACTCGTCATATTGCCTCTAACCTGGGTGTCAGCCAACCAACTGTCTCCAGAGTGCTTCAGAATCTTCTTTCTCATCGCAATCTCTCTTCTGGTGGTCGTCCATCCAAGCTTTCTCCCACCAACACACGAAACATACTTTCACAAATCGCCTCAGGGAGAGCCTCCAATGCTGTGCAGGCTACCAAACACATCAACACTGTCATCTCCAATCCTGTCTCCCCAGAAACTGTGAGAAGGGTTCTCAGAAAACATGAATTCAAGGCTGTAACAAAGAAGAAAAGACCTTTCTTAAAGGCCATACATCGGAAGAGGCGGTTGGCATTTGCTATGAAGCACAGGGAATGGACAGTGGAGGACTGGAAGAGGTTCATTTGGTCAGATGAGACCAAAATCAACAGGTTTGGGTCAGATGGCAAGGAATGGGTCTGGAAAAAGAAGGGTGAGGGGCTTATTGAAAGAGAGGTTCAGGGCACAGTCAAGTTTCGGGGAGGAAATATTATGGTTTGGGGTTGTATGGGTTGGGAAGGTGTGGGGAGACTTGCAGAGGTTGAGGGGAGGATGGATGCTGATCAATATGTGTCCATTTTGGAGGACAATTTGCTGCCCAGCATGGAGGAGAGTGGAATCTCTGAAGAGGAGATCATTTTTCAGCAGGACAATGACCCCAAGCACACCTCCAAGAAGGCCAAAAAATGGATGGACAGCAAGAATATTGCTCTGCTGGATTGGCCTGCACAGTCCCCAGACCTCAATCCTATTGAACACCTCTGGGTTCATATTAAAAGGAAGTTGAATGAATATCCAACACCACCCAAGGGAGTCTGGGAGATTTGGGACAGAGCAGCAGAGGTGTGGAATAATATAGAGCCAGAAGTGTGTCAAAACCTGATAGAAAGTATGCCAAGAAGGGTAGAGGCAGTAATCAAAGCTAAGGGGGGTAATACCAAGTACTAAAGTATAAAATACTGTATTTATTGTACATACTCACAAAACTGATTCAATGAGTCCCTGGAGTAATTTGATCATATATTGATCATTCTTTATGGGAATTACATAATTATTGCAGATTCCGAGAGTCCTGAAGCAGGGCTTTTAACCAGGTACCAATACCTTCTTTTGATTGGCATTATTTGCAAAGTTATTTTGAAGGTATTCACAAAGTAGCAAATATTGAATCAGTTTTGTGAGGCACTGTACATGCAGGGTGGTCAAGGAAACTCAAGACAAGTGTTGTCACCATTGATTTGGCACAGTACTTTTCCTCTCTAAACCATTCAGTCATCATGCTTATATTGGATAGGATGGGGTTCCCCGACACTGTTGTGGATTTCTTCTCCAACTACCTAATAGGGAGACAGACTCAATACGCCTGGGAGGACGACCTCTCAGACCTGTTCTTGGTGGACATTGACATAGGACAGGGCTCTGCCCTCTCCCCTGTGCTATCGTCCATCTATCTTGCCCCGCTAATGTACGCATTCCACGCTGAACAATCACAGGCTAGCCTCATTTTTTACATGGATGACGGGACCATCATAGTCCAGTCTGAGACATGGAAAGAGAACCTCGCCAAACTAAAAAAGGCATACAAGTGTCTGTTTGAGTTGACTACAGCCTTAGGGCTTGTCCTTGAACACTCCAAATCGGAGGTGTTCCATTTCTCCAGGAAGAATGGCGACGATAATCCCCCGGTTGACCTAGGATATGTGCCCTTCACCGGCAACTCCCCCCTTGCTCCCAAAACCTTCTGGAGGTATCTGAGTTTCTTTTTCAACCGTAAGCTTCTCTTCACTGAGCATGTGAAATGGTATGCCACTAAGGCCTTCTCTGCAATGGGAGCCTTACTGTCACTGGGAAATTCAGTCCGCGGACTCACGCCCAAACACAAATGCACCCTGTACCAATCATGTATTCTGCTGATCGCACTATATGGTGCTAATCTATGGAACTTCAATGGCGCCTGTAACAAGGGAGTCATCATGTCTATCTCCAGAGTCCAGAGACGTGCAGCCCTGTGGATCCTGGGAGCCTTCCGTACCACCCCCACAGGGGCAGTTGAATCCCTTGCCAGCTTGCCTCCAGTGCATTTGCACCTAAAGAAGCTCTCCTGCAAAAACCATGTCTGTATGCACTCTCTTGCACCACGACACATGACTGTCATGGTCTGCAATGAGGAAGACCCCTCAAAGCGACCATGGTACTTCCCGGAGTTTATGTACAACCTTAAATCCCCTCTCATCGATATATGGGCATATCATGCAAACGTAACTGTCCCCCCTATCACCTTTCAACAACTACAACAAACCAGGAAAATGTGTCCTCGACTGCTTCTCTGATTGCGTCATCCATGACATCACCCTTATTTGCGGCAAGACCGCCAAGGATCGTGCCGAAGCCAGGAAGTTGCGCCTCATCACCCTCAACAAGGTGTTTGACACCAACATCTGCTCCAACAAGTCCGCCATCATTGTCACTGACGCGGCCATTCCCTTCCTCATGTCGGGCCACCAAGCTGTTGCAGCTTGGGAAACCTGGCACATGGGGTACTCCATCAACAAAGACTGGGCAGCTGGCGGCCTCGCAGTCTCTGACAACACTGAAACCTTAGCCATCAGACATGGGTTCTCCAACCTGGTCAGCCTGCTAGGGGGTCTCTCTCAACTGGAAGAAATCCACATCTTCACCGACTCTGTCAACGCCATCCGGTGCGCTACAGATCCAGATCTCCACTCCTCGCAGGCAACTGCACTCGCTATCATCAGTAACCTGGTCCCTTGGTTTGAGGAACCAGGTCTGAAATCCAAGGTCTTCTTTCACCATGTCCCCAATTGCTCGGACCATGGCTTCGAACCCCACCGTGCAGTGCACGACTTTGCCTCCTCAATACGCATCGAGTGTGGTGAGTCAGCCTCCAGATCCCTCAACTTCAACACGAAGCAATTCATGGATGACATGCTCGGCGACTGGAACAGTCTGTACCAGTCCCCCAAGTACATCGGCCATCACTACCAATTCCCAAGGTCGTGCGTCAGATGCCAAGACCATGCCCAGGCCAAAAGAATGAACCGTCCCACCTCAAGGGCGGCACATGGCTTAAGGATGTGGGTCACTCCCAATCCCTCACAACTCAAATGGTTCGTGCCCTCACCAGTCATTCCCCAATTGGCCACTATAGACATAGGTTCAACATTGGTGACAAAATTGAACAATGCGACTGTGGATCAGGGTCCGTCGAGGACTTCGCCCACGTATTCTACAAATATCTGCACCACCCCACCAGGCCCCCAGACATGCCCACCTTCTCGAGGAACACTCCCATCTGGGACGTCTTTGGGAAATTCATTATGGACAACCCAGGGGCTTTTGCCTTTAGGGATCATCCAACACCCAACTCAATCATTGGCGGTAGTCGCGTGGTAGCATGCCGGGTACAAAGGGGTGCAGCCCCCTCTGGCAAGCGAACATGATTGAAGGGTAAGAACCGCACAGGTGCTTCTTTGGTGGGTAGGGCGCAGACACCCCCCAGCGCCATCAACGGCCAACCTCACAAGGTCGGAGAGCTCCTGTATTGTGCAGCTGAATATTCGGGTGCGCATACTAACACATTTGTTTACAACAGACTCCCCCATCCTGGCGCGAGGACTTACCAGCTCGACGGAGCTTTGTGCTGCTTGTTCTTCATGTGTACGTAGATCCTTGGATTGATGTAGTTCACTCTATGTCAAGCAGACTGTACCCCTAGTATACCACTATATAAATTGTTGAAGGAAAAAAAAAAACAAAAAAAAAAGGATAGACGTCCCATCGTCTAGTCAAAGAGTCCAGCTTGGTTGGTACCAATCATAGGATTGTAGCGGGTGAGCCAGTTGTATCCAAGAACCATAGAACAGGAGGAATCGAGCGGAGTCACATAGGCTGTAATGGCCATATATTCACCAGAGGAAAAGTATACAGGGAGATCAACCGCCTGAGTAATGACGGAGTTGGACGTTCCATCAAATAATTTAAGTTCAATCAGAGGTATGGAGGTGAAAGGGAGTTTATAGGATGAAGCGTAATGGGAGTCAATAAGCAATGAGTAGAGCCGGAGTCCACAAGGGCAGCTATCAGGGAAGAATCAGAGATAAGCGGAGATGTAAGTCGGACATGGAGGGAATTGGGATTGGAAAGAGCGGAAGCGTTGAGTAAAGCGGTAGTACAGATGGGTTCAACACAGTCCTCAGGCCGTACAGAGTCCTGTGGACTGTCCGCTAATTTTTTGTTTCGTCTGTGGTCTTGGCTTGGGCAGTGTGCACCTTAGCCTTAGAGGCAGAGGACGAAGACTTCAGGCAATCTTTCGCAATGTGTCCAGCTTTGCCACAAAACATGCAGAGGTTGTTGTCAAAACGGTGTTTGTGTTCCTCCGGAGTTAGCTTCCTGTCTTGTCTGAGTTTGTCAGAGATGTCAGACTTGGGAGCGGAGCAAGGCTTCGACTGTTTGCCCTGGTTCTGTGTCTGCGGTTTGGCTTTGGAGTTTTTATTGGAGTTTGCAGAGGGAGTTTTAGCTTCAGATTTGTTGGATTTGGATGCAGATTTGCCAGTGGCGAGCATCAATGGTCTGTGCTAGCTCTCTAAGTGCTGATAATGTGCTTGGCTTTACTTGAGTCCCAAGGACATCTTTAATCTGCTCCACCAACCTGGAGTAGTATTGGTGATGCAGGGCGGAGCTGTCCCAGTGTGTTTTGGCAGCAAGGCATGTGAACTCAATATTATACTTGAGAATATGTTGATTTTCGCGCATTTTGAGATTGTCCAGAGAGTCGGCAGCATCCACAACGAACCCTGAATTCCATGTGAAGTGTGTAGAGGAATGTGGACCAATCTTCATATCAGTCCGGGGGGTTGTCTGGGTCTGGTTCAATGATGAAATGCTCAAAATAATTGAGAGCTGTGCCTCGGAGGAAAGAGATGGCGAGAGTGATTTTGGCAGAGTCATCATCATACTCGGAGTTGTCGCAGAAAAACAATGTGCATTGGAGGATGAACTGGTTAAGTTTCTGGGGATCGGAACCATTGAAGGGGTCTGGATCCTTAGCCTTTTTGTGATGCTTGTGACCTTTGCTGCATTTGAGTTCATTGGTCATTAAGACAAAAGCATCTGCAAGGGCTTGGGGGAAGAAAATATTCTGAGGTTTGTTTGTAGGAGATGGGGGTGCGGATTCTATGGGGGATGTGGGGATCGGAATATTATGCAGAGGTGTGATGGGCTGAAAACCCGGAGGTGTCGGAGTAGTCGGAGTTACAGGGGATAGTTCTGTTAAACATTGTTCAACATTTTGTAGGACTTGCTGCCTAGAAGTGCCAGCTTCTGCGGCTTTTGCTGTCTTGGTGTTCAGATCTCAAACCAAATTTTAGGACTGGACTTCAAAACACTATTTAAACCAGTTAAGCCTGGTTAATTTTTTCCCCCAAAAGTGATTAACTTAAACCAGTGGTATGTCTGATTCTGATTAACTCAAATAAGTTGGTTAACCAAACCACTGGTTTGGTTTGGTCTGGTTAGTGGTTAATTCAAATCAGCAAAATCTGGAGATGCTGGGGAGTGTCCAGAGTGCTCTGTAGCAACCTGCCATCACTCTGTAGCACTCTGTAGCAGCCTGCCATCACTATATAGCAAGCTGCCATCACTCTGTGGTGCTACAGAGCAACCTCTCATGACTATGTATCACTACAGACTGTGTTTCTTCAATGCTATGAATTGCAATATTGGCTCATTTATCAGATTCACTTGTAACACATGAAAGTGGTAGTATCAGAAATCATTTCCATTTGAAAACAAATTCTACAAGACTACAGAACTGAAAAGAGATACCAAATGTCGCACCAAACCCAAGACAAGTCCCCCCCACCCCACGCATCTCTCAAAACTCCCCCCCACCCCTGTTCCTCAGTAGTGCATTGCCACATTTTCTCACGCCTTATTCACATGTCCCGCCCTTCGCCCCACCATTCTTCTGCGGTAGTGTTTCAAGGTTCAGTCTTAGTGAACCAGAACCAGACTGGATGGGACCAAAAATGGGACCAAAAAGAACCAAACTTCGGTCTTGGTCTCTCACACTCCAAGGCCCCCCCGGTCTTTGGTTTCAATAAAAAATATATATTGAGAGACCAGCCAGAGACCAGTTTAAACCAGTCTCAAACTGGTCTTTGACACGGCCCTTTTGTACTACACTATATACAAAAAAAAGTACTACAGACATGCACAATGCATGTGTCACTCTTTGCCCTGCTCCCAAGTGGGGCCATTGGGGGCAAAGGGCGGCCAGGCAGCCGTTGCAGATGAGAGGCAGCCATTGCAGACAAGAGGCGACCATTGCAGACAAGAAGAGGTGGCTGGGCATGGGCAGGGTCCTGAGAGGCAGCCGTTGCAGACGCAAAGAGGCTGTTGGGCGCAGGTGGGGTCCATTGGAGATGAGAGGCAGCTGTTGGGGGCAAAGGGCAGCCATTGCAGATGAGAAGATGCCGTTGGGCGGGGGTGGGGTCCATTGGGGATGAGAGACGGCTGTTGCAGATGAAAGGCGGCCGTTGCAGACGAGAGGCGACCATTGCAGATGAGAAGAGGCGGTTGGGCATGGGCAGGGTCCATTGAGGATGAGAGGCGGCCGTTGCAGATGCGAAGAGGCCATTGGGCATGGTGGGGTCCATTGGGGACCAGAGGCGGCTGTTGGGCACACAAGGAGGCTGTTGGGGGCAAAGGGCGGCTGTTGGGCAGGCTGGAGGAAATGGCCATTGAGGTGGTGGAAGTGAAGCATTGGTCTTTGTGTGGCAGCTGGGAAAGACCAGTTTCACATGGTCCAGTCCAGTTTTTCCAAAATTAGTGGTGCCGAAAGACTGGTCTCAGTCTCGGTCTTTTTTTTTTTGGCCAAAAGACCAGACCAGACCAAACTTTTGAATACTATTCTGTGGTGACCGTATCAATACCCCTCCCCACCACCCCCACCACTGTCGTGTTCTCTGTTAGTGTGATTGGCACAGCAGGGTGCTGTCCCCCACCCTTGCCACATCCCCTCACACCATTCCACCATTCTTAGGCATGTCCTGCCCCATGTGTCCCTCGGCAGGCATGGCCACGTTCCCTTGCGCCCTCGCATGTCCTGCCCTTCCCCCTGCTGTTCTTCTGCTGTGGTCATTGCAGTAGCCCTCCATCCCACTGTCGCCCACCGCCATTGTGTTCTGTTAGTATGTGTGGTGTGGAACAGCGGGGTGCTCACTGGTAGTGTGGCCTGCATGGCCATCATGCAAATGGAGAGAGGAGGGGTTGACGAAGAGGATGGGGGGAGGAAGCAGATGTGAGGGAGGGAGGTGACAGATGTGAGGGAGATGGAGGGAGTTAAAGAACCCCTCCTCTCTCCATTTGCATGATGGCCATGCAGGCCACACTACCAGTGAGCACCCTGCTGTTCCACACCACACATACTAACAGAACACAATGGCGGTGGGTGACGGTGGGGTGGAGGGCTACTACAACAACCACAGCAGAAAAACAGCGGGGGGAAGGGCAGGACATGCGAGGGTGCAAGGAAACATGGCCACGCCTGCCGAGGGATGAGTGGGGTGGGACATGCCTAAGAACGGTGGAAGGAAGGGCAGTACATGCACAAAAATGGCAGGGGAGAGGGCAGGATATGCACAAAAACGGCAGGACATGCAAGGGCACAAGAGAACATGGCCACGCCACGTGGGGCAGGACATGCCTAAGAATGGTGGGATGGCGCGAGAGGACATGGCAAGGGTGGGGGACAGCACCCTGCTGTGCCAATCACACTAATGGAGAACACGATGGCAGTGGGGAGGGGGGGGCCAAGGAGCATATGTACATCACTGTTCACACATTAGGGCTCTCATTTTCATATTATAATTCATGTCTTCTTTTGTATTCTCATGCCATTTGCATGTAAGAAAACCCAAGCATGAGGATTGATTGGTGAGTATGGCTTACTAGGTTACTATCATGATATAGCAGTTCTATGTTATGAAGTGTTACAAGGCTATGACTTACTAGGGTACTACAATACTTAGGCAGTTGTATGTTACAAGACTACATCTTGCTACATCATGCTATAGCCCTCAGTTACACTGCTATAACATGCTATGGCACTACACCACACTACATGTTTGGGAGTGTTTGCTACAGTTTGCTGATGTTATTTTTTTAAAAACTGGACTTTTGAACACTAATGCCAATCAATATATTTCCGAAAGAATGGGTGTCTCTTGATCTCTTCTCCTCTATTCTTCCTGAGGCACTTTGACAGGTCACGCTGCAGCGGTCCCATCATGGGGCTATGTGCATCAGAAGGCATATCCAGCAGGAAAATTGGTGGGTCAGACAAGATATGGTGATATATGGCATTAACATTCTCATCATAACATGGTGACAGCCCAATCTAGAGAAATATCAGCTTGACTTCATGATTGAGTATATACCATCATCTCATAAAGCAATACATCTAGTGTTTGAGGGTTCAGTCTTATGAACTGGAAAATGAATCTAAACTGGACTGGACTGGACTGGACTGGACTGGAAGAGACCTGAACTGGCGCAATTCAGGTCTCACTGATTTTGAGCTCAACCAGTCTCCAGTCTCTCCAAATTTGGAAAACAATTGGACTGGTTCACCCCCCAGTTCTAGTTTTTGATTATATATTCATTCAAAAACTGTACTTTTATAGGCAAAGATGTTCTTTTATACAGTTTTCAATCATTTTTACAAGAGTTTATATCCAAAATGCTTGAGAAACATGTTATTGATAACAAATTGAGTATATTTTCAAGTTTTTGATTGAAAAAACAGGCTTTTGGTAGGTTTATAAATGGTTGAGGATTTTACCAGTTTAAACTGGTTTAAACTAGTCTTTACCAGTCCAGTCCAGTTTTTTCAGACTTTGAGAAAAAAAAATAAACTGCCAGTCTCCAGTTCATCAATTTTTTGGTCAAAAAACCAGACTGGACTGAACCCTTGAACACTAAATATGCCAAGTGTCCACCAATCAACAGTCTTGGTGTATCCTTGACTCTCAAGAGTTCTGGCATGATATACTCAGATGTTCCGCAGAATGCTGAATGATACATGAGTCAGATATGGTGATTTTGGAAGCATGATATGAAAGAAATGTTGGTCTTTTCACTTTCTGACATATTCAATTTGCATAAGCCTATATCACAATTTCCGACACCTCAGAACACAGAAGATGAACATCATGAGATAGAACTTGCCAAAGCCTCCAGCTTCAGAGGGACAGTTTAAAAAGCAGATTTGAGGTTCAATGAGAAAGGACCCACCTCAATCCAGAACCATGTCCTCCAGTGACCATTATGCCAATAATGGGCTGCATAGATCTTTCGATTGACAAGCAGTTTGCATTTGAATATAAGATCAATTTCAATTGTAAATTCCCTCATGAACAGCAGTTCAACATCAACACCGGTTGGATGGAGAAGTCATGTTCCAAGGACCTTGACAAGCCATTTTCCATCTCTCAGCATGAGATCGTGGCAGCATTCATTGATCATCTTTTTCCCTCCTAACCATTCACAGAACTGGAGGACTGCTGGAAAATCAAGCCGGAAGACAGACACCATTGGATGCAGGGAGACCTCTCCAAGATAATGGATGGTCTATGAAACAGAGTTGTATGAGGTCATAGCTACATCATTGCCATTCAATCTCAGCAACCTGAGCCATGCACATGATGTACTGCAAAAGACAACATTGCCTTCCTCCCATTCAAAGTTTCATAAGATGGTGTTTGTGCCCATTGACGCATTTGTCCATTTGTCCATTTTTGCTCTGATCAGCTGATCTATTGTCTCTCAGGCTTCAATGAGCAGGGGCAGATAGTGCAGATGATAAAAGTAATCAAGGATCCCTTCAATCTCTAGAGATAGTTTGTGAGCTGCCTCAGAGATTATCTGATCTTCTTGAAGGGCCATGATAGGGCATACAACTAGATCAAGAGGAAATTGATGTGTGGACAGATTGAGGGTTGGGTCATGAGAAAAGGTCTGGAGTATATCAGAAAAATGTCCAATACTACTTGGATGCTACTTAAGTGCTTTTGGCAGCCAAAGGTGCTTCAAGTCAGATCCAAGAGGAGGCTTGGGCTTAAGTAGGACTTAAATGCTACTTAAAGCTACTTTCTCTAGACTTGGGCTGACTTGGAACATTTTGAAAATAATCACAGAATTTTTCAAGTTGGCCCAAGTCCCATAAAAGCAGGTTTAAATAGCATTTAAGTCCTACTTAAGCCCAAGCCTCCTCTTGGAACTGACTTGAAGCACCTTTGGCTGTCAAAAGCACTTCAAGTACCATCCAAGGGAGACCCCTTTTGCTGATGCTATGAGCATTAGCATGTAGACTCTTGTAGATGCATCTGAACTTTCCTGACTATGTAGCGCAGAGGTCCCAGCCTTTGGAATCATGCTGGTGTAGTATTTTTTGTTTGGCTGGAGATGTGGTGACACTGGCAGGCATGGGATAAAAATGTGACTTTTGATGTGGGAAAACATCTCTGCCAAACTGTGCATGTCTCATAACAGATGACCACCTACATGAATAGACATTAGTTGAAGAGTGGATTGAAGCCAGTATTAAAATGTGTTTGCAAAAACTAAAGATAGAATGTCAAATCGGTTTCTTGAAAGTAAAAATAGAATGTGAAAATGGAATCTTATTTTCAAAACTAAAAATAGACTAATAAAATCAAATTTTACTTTACAGGATATCAAGATCAAAGCCAAAGATGGAAAATGGAATCTGATTTGGGATTGTGCAATGAGGGTGAAATGGGTGATTTTCATTCATCATTGCTGACATGGGGTACAAAAGTGTGGGTTTGAGAGTCAATGACAGAAAAATATTCTTTGTCAGGGAGGGCCACCATATGGGACCCTGAACCAAATCCAGGTCTACTTAGGGGGCTGCCATACCACACCTGTTTGGTAGGTCCATGATACCATCATATCGTGATGTTGAAGTGCACAAGTCACAGAGCAATTTCAGGTTGTGCTGCATAAGAGCTCGTTTGGATGTCTCTTCTGCACAAAAATTTGTGGCTGTGCACCAACATTTGATGATGGCAAATCAGCTGGCCATCGGAGCTCAAACTGAGGTTGAACAGCAGCAACCACCCATCGATGGATTCTGCAATAAGCTTCGCCGTCCGACAATTGCACATTTGTCGCCTCCAAACTCTTACCATCTTCTACTCTGTCCTCTCACTCCTGACACTGAAAAGTCTTTCTGGAGGAAAAATTCATTATGAAAAAGGAATCCTCTTTCCTTTGGGTATATCTTTAAGAAAGATACAAAGTATTTTATATGGAAATTTTCAAGAAAACATGTAATGTTTTTTCCAAATATTTTTAGCCAAAAAACTTTTTGTTTATCCTACAGTTTTTCTTGAGGAAAAACTAGATCCATTGTTTGAACAATGGAATAAGTTTATTTTTGAGAAAAACTCTTGGAAAAATGAAAAGTTTTACCAGAAGAAATACT
The DNA here is from genome assembly GCA_963565915.1 of Entoloma clypeatum. Lineage (NCBI taxonomy): Eukaryota > Fungi > Basidiomycota > Agaricomycetes > Agaricales > Entolomataceae > Entoloma > Entoloma clypeatum. The sequence goes on along the minus strand of OY751485.1, from coordinate 3,891,142 downwards.
TTGGAAACACATTATATCTTTCCTAAAATTTTTCTATATGAAATACTTTGTATCTTTCTCAAAGATACACCCAAAGGAAAGAGGATTCCTTTTTCACAATAGATTTTTCCTCCAGAAAAACTTACCAGTGTCAGGAGTGTCTGTGTATATCATTTACTTCTCCATATCTCCTTAACTTTCCAATCCACATCTATGCAAGCTCAATTCTTGAAGCCACCCAAAGCCAATTGGAAGTATTGGGAGACACAGGCTTTTATTGTGTTCCTCAAGGAGGAGTCTATGAAAATGGGGTCTGCCAGCTTCAAGGAGGCCTCCTTTGCTGTTGCTGCTCATATTGCCTCTTTCCATACCAAAGGCCCAGTCAAGACCTCGAAACATGCCAGAACCAAATGGCAATCAGTAAGCCTGATTCTTCAACCACTGGTGTTGATCCTGCCACTTCCAGTCCACTCATATTATTGTATCCAGCTAAAGAGTAGATTTACTGCCAAGAATAAATTTAATTCAAGCTCAGGCATGGGTGCAAGGATGAGTAGTGAGGCTAGTACCCCTACAGAGTCAAGTGTTATTGCTGGTTATGCAGGCAGTAATCCAGTATCTATCATTTTTAGCTTCGTTTCTTATGTCTATGTCTGATGAATTTCAAGTCATTCAAACTGCAGGGATTCCAATATCACAATGTGATGTCCTGGGTCTTGCTGTCAACTGCCACTGGCCAGTTTTCCTTTCACGGCACTACTTCCAATGTTAGCCTGCATCAATCTGATGATAATGAAGATGAAGCCCTGAGTAAGCTATATGTCTATAGTGATGTCCACCAAATTGACCTCTCCAACCAGGTATCTCGACTACTCCTGCCAAGCCCGCCCAAATGCCTTTTCAACCTTCCAAATTTGCTCTTGATCCAATCTTGCTACTTGATCCATTTGTTATATCCGTCTCCGAATCTCCGATCCACTCCGATAGTCCTCCGACATTCTGGACATCCGTTACCTCCGCATCTCCGCACGTTGCCATCGTGCATTTCATATTCATAACTCCATGCCTTTATGCATTTCATATTCATATTCCCGTTTACTTATGCATCGCCTTTTCCACATGGTCCACTAACCGACATCTCCGATGTTCGTTACAGTCGCTGGCAACTTACGCCACAACTCCGGACCTACTCCGACCATCTCCGTAAAGTAATCACATTTAGATATTTAAGCTCGTACCATACCTGTAGTTCCTCAGTTCGAATATCAACAAAGTTCACTCCTACTCCCCGTTCATGCCAGAGATCCTCGCTGTGGTACAATACGCCGACGACATCCTCATCTACTGCTCTTCCTCCATCGTTACCCTTCGACGAGCTCAGTACTGTGTCCGAGTTACAACTCCGACATCGTCCGACCATTTCCACATCAACGTGTCTCTCACCGAGATCTTTCCGAGAACCTCCGCACCTCCGACCTCTCCTCCGATCTCCTGAAATTGGGACACCTTATCCAACAAACGGCGGCGCAACACATATGTTGAAGCCACGTCCCTCCCCTTCGTCGTTCCTCCGCATTTCCAGAGTTCCGCTCCGGTCTCAGTCCTACGTCTGACCTCCGACGGACTCCGACGAAGCTCCGACTTTTCACCTACTTAACACCATTGTTGTCTGCTCTGTCTCATTTGTCATTGTCTCCCCCCCTCCTGCAGCCACCATCTCAGTCTCCTTCTCAATTGTTGTTGCCATTATCTTTACAACATGTATCATCATCATCTTTGTCACAGCCACTATCACCATCTCTCCCACAGCCATTATCTTCTCCATCGGCAATATCTTTTGCGCCAGCACCACCAGCTTTGGTGGGTGACTCAGTCCGTTCCGCTAGTAGCAGAGGGAAATGGAAATCAGCACGGACAGATTCCAACTGCCTGTCAAAAAATTCCAATACCAATTCTGCAGCCTCTCAGAACATGATTCTACTTCAGGGCATCCATGGTTCCCTTGATCAGGTTGCTGGTGCCATCGAACAGGTTGCTGTTACTCTGGAATCAAATATTCTCAATGCAACCATCAATATTCAAAAGAATTCTTGGTTGGATGCAGTGGATAAGTCATACCTTGTTTCTCTGATTTCCAAGATGCCTGCAAAGGCAGCTGCACTTCTTGCATTGGAGCCAGGAGAAGTTCGTGACAATTATATTTCCAGGGAGCTTTCTATATATAAGAATCACATGGGATAATCGTAAGCCTTTGTACCTCTATGTATCACCACTGTCTTCATTACCAATGTCATACTCATCATTGGTGTTGTTATCATTGGTATCTTCATCATCAAGCAAACCAGTGTCTATCTGTTCCTGAAGCACATCTTGATACTAATTCCACATCACATCTGCAATCCTGTCCCATTGGATAGTTGCCTCTGTCTGTGGTTCCTTGTCTTCAATATCTTCACTTCCAAAATCATTGCCTGTGTTCGATCTGCCAAGTGAATCATCTGTATTGTCAGACTCTTCAGCTTCCTCTTGCGGATCATGAATCCGAATGAAGTTGTGAAGAGTAGCTAATGCTGCAGGAATACTGTAACAAGTGGGATTGGCATGGTTATCAGTTGGTCATTGGAGTTACCATATTAGGCTGAGCACAGCCACTTATGTAAAGGAAGCCTTTTACCTCACACGACATTGTACAGCCAATACCAGATTTCGGTCAAGCTTACCTTGTTCTGTGAGATTGAGGGCTTTTCATGTAACTCTTGTTATATTTTTTAAGCTATCCTTAACTGCTATCAACTGCTACAGGGGAACACCCCCATTGCTATCAGCTCTCTAGCTGCACCTACCCCATCTGGCCCAGAGGCTTCACTTTGAAGCCTCCTCTTTTGCTTAGTGCCTAGCTGTGTCACCTACACACAGCTTATGGTCTCTTTTGAGTTGTCTGGCCCCCAGGAGTTCACTCAGAGCTCCTGTAAGGGCGACCTTACGATCCAAGACTCAAACTCAGATACTTGCAAGGGAGATCCGAAGTTTAGATTGAGCAGTCTAATAAGTAATACAACACATACCTTGCAAGGGAGATCCGAAGAGAAAGTTCTAAGGATTCCCCTGCAAGCTAGCTGCGATAAATAGTAAAATGAGATATGAAATAAGAGATAAAACGAGACACATGAATGATGAGCAATGATCGGGAGTAGCGATGAAGGATGAATGGAAACAAGATGAATGATAGTACCTGCGATCCGACGTGCGGAGTAGCGGATGGGGGCGGAGTCGTCAGATGCGGAGAGGCGGATAAGATGTCGGAGACAGCGGATACGATCGGAGGACGTCGGAGATGGTGGAATAGAAAGGAAAGGAGGAAAGTAAAGGAAAAGTGAAAAGTGAAAGTGGTTGCCCTTACATCACCCCCCCTTCAAGGCACGGCGTCTCGACGTGTCAGGCGAAATGAGTCGAATATCGCAGCGGAGATCCGACGCGGAGCTCCCGGATGACGTCGGTAGAAGTCGCGGACTAGGCGCGGAGCGTGGACATTGTCTTCTGCTTCCCAGGAATTCTCTTCGTAGCCATATCCCTTCCATTTGACCAAGAATTGAAGCTTGCCTCGATGCAGTCGGCTGTCCAAGAGGTTTTCAACATCATACTCCAATTCTTCTCCCACTACCGTCGGAGGCGGAGGAGGGCGGACTTGGCGTCGGAAAGGGTCGTCGGGAACTAGTGAAAGTTTGACGACGTGGAATACTGGGTGAATGCGGGACATGGAAGGGGGAAGGCGAAGTTCGTAGGCATGTGTTCCGACAGGTCGGACCACTGGGAAAGGGCCTACGTACCGATGTGCAAGTTTTTTTGTGGGTCGGGTGGTTTTGAGGTCCGATGAGTCTAAAAAGACCTTGTCCCCCGGGCGGAATGTCGGAGTGGTGCTCCGATGCTGGTTGTAGTATCGCGCCATGTCGTCCTTTGCCTTTGTTAGTGCTGCGCGAGCCTCTTCCAGAGCGGACTTCATCCGCTCGCTGAAATCCGCTACCGCCTCGATTTCCGTCCGCTTCTCGCGAGGTTCGAATCCCATGCGCGGATGGCGGCCGGTGTCAATGTAGAACGGAGTTTGACGTGTCGATGCGTGAACATGGTTGTTGTATGCAAATTCAGCCATCGGAAGCCATTCGTCCCAATCATCTTGACGTTCATTGACGAATAGGCGAAGATATTGTTCCAATCCTTGATTGACCCGCTCCGTCTGTCCGTCCGACTGCGGATGGTAGGCTGTCGAGGCAGCAATCTTAATGCCAAGTAGCCTATATAGTTCGCGCGTGAACTTGGCGACAAACTGTGGTCCGCGGTCGGAGACAATGGCCTCCGGTAGTCCGTGGAGTTTCCAGACGTTTTGAATATAGGAGCGTGCAGTCCCGAGTGCGGAGATGTCGGAGTGCGTCGGGATGAAGTGTCCCCGCTTCCCTACTGAGTCCACTGCCACCATGATAGCGTCGTAGCCGTGGGCTTCTGGTAGTTCAGTAATGAAGTCAACACTGGTTACTTGCCACCGCTCCGTGGGGACCGGTAGTGGATTGAGCTCTCCGGAGGGCGGAGTGCGTCGGACCTTGGTGCGGAGGCATGAGTCGCATGTCTTGCAATATTGACCTATTAAACGAGACATGTGTGGCCACCAGTAATTGCGCGACACCAGTTCCAAGGTTTTCCACCGTCCCGGATGTCCGGCCACCGGAGTGTCGTGGTGTTGTGTGAGGATCCGATGACGCAGTTGGGGATTATTAGGAACATAGATACGATCCCTGAAGTAGAGCAAACCTTCCGCTTGCCTCCACTCCGCACTTCGGACAGACCCCGCTCCGACGGTCGGAAGGGATCTGACGACCTCCGCCACACTATCCTCCAGTAGCCCCTCTCGGATTCCCTGTCGGACCTGGCAGAGGACGTCGCGTTCTTCCCCTTGAACAGTTACCCCACGCATTGCTCGCACTGCAAACAATTCTGGTCGAAGAAGGATGATGTTTTCGTTGTCCCGCGATCCGTCTCCGTGGTCCGCTCGTCGGGACAAAGCGTCGGACTTGCCCATTGACTTTCCAGGTCGATGGTGCATTTTAAAATCGAAACGAGCGAGGTATAAGGACCATCTAGCTTGTCGTCGATTTAGTTTTTGAGCTGTCATGAAGTACTCAAGATTTTTGTGGTCCGTCCAAATCTCCACTGTCTTCTCCGCTCCTTCAAGGAAGTGCCTCCACTCCTCTAATGCGCGGACCACTGCCAACATCTCCTTGTCATAGATCTCGTAGTTGCGTTCCACCGGACTGAGGCTTTTGGAATAGAATGCGACAGGGTGCCACTTACCGTCCTCTGTTGGTTGGGACAGTACTGCTCCGGTTGCAAAGTCCGAGCTATCCGCTTCTACCCGCCACTCCTTTCGATGATCAGCTAAGACCAGGATCGGAGCGGATGTAATCCTCCGCTTCAACTCCGCAAATGCGGACACTTCTCCTTCCTTCCAAGACCAGAGGTGCCCCTTCTTCGTGAGCTCGAAAAGAGGGCGCGCGATGTCCGAAAACCCTTCAATAAAACGGCGATAGAAGTTAGTGAACCCCAGAAAGGACTGTACTTCTCGGACGTTTGTCGGAGCAGGCCACTCCGCGACCCCCGCTACTTTCACCGGATCCATCTCTACGCGTCCTTGTTCAATAATAAGGCCTAAGTATTCAATGCGCGTTTGCTCAAACTCGCATTTCTCTGGTTTTAGATAGAGTTTGTGTTCGCGAAGTCGTTCCAGTACAATCCGTGTGACCCTCCGATGTTCCGCAAGGGTCTCCGTGAAGATGAGTATATCGTCAAGGTAAACACAAACTACACCTTCAGTGATAAGGTCCTGAAAGATCTCGTTCATCATAGTCTGGAATGTGGATGGACTATTAGTGAGGCCGAAGAACATCACCAATGGTTCATAGAGTCCGCGATTGGTCCGAAAAGCGGCCTTCCACTCGTCTCCGGGCTTTATCCGTACATTGTTGTAACCCCAGCGGATGTCGAGTTTGGTGAAGTATTGAGCGCGTTGAAGTTTATTGATCAGTTCGGATATGAGCGGAAGCGGATACTTGTTTTTGATAGTTTTGGAATTGAGTGACCGGTAGTCTTGTACAAGACGAAGGGAGCCATCCTTTTTCTTGATATAGAACACCGGAGATGCCATCGGAGACTTGGAAGGGCGGATCCGACCAGTTGCAAGGTTTTCCTCCAAAAACGCGTCGAGTTCTTTCTGTTCGTTCGGGGCGAGCGGATATACCTTACAACCCGCCGGAGAGGCGTCCGGAACAAGTTCAATGGCGTGGTCCCACGTCCGCTCTTCCGGTAAGGTGTCGAAAGAGGTCTTTGAGAATACGTCTTCGAAATCAAACAAGTGGTCTGGTACGGAATCGCGGAAAGATTTGGGTTTCTGGTTACTGAGGAAGGCCTCCGATAGACGTTGCGAGATATTGGATGAAGCGCGGATGAACTCCGCCTCCGCAGGTACTGTTCCGACAAAAAGGCGGTCTCCCTCCTCAAACTCATCCTCTTCCTCATCGTCTTCCGCTAACTCCTCCGTTTCTTCTCCTTCTGTGACATCCTCCACCCATGGGCCGCGTGGAGCCTCCTCCTCTAGACCGGACGTCGGAGTGGAACCCATCCGACAGGCTCGGATGCGGACTTGTTCGAACTTCCGCTCCTTCCGCTCTTGGGCTGCCTCCTGTTGGCATGTCCGACATCGTGCAGGACACCGGCTCATCTTCACTTCCCCTGAAGTCCAATCTACCTCGGGGTTGTGTTCTTTGAGCCAAGTGAAGCCTAACACGATTCCTTGTTTTCCCAAACTTGTGACTGCAAGCTGGGTCCGTTCCGAGTGATCCCGATAGCGGAGCACTACGTCCAACACCTCCGTTATTGCTCCGGCCTCATTCGGAGTTCCGTCGATGTTGTATACCGGAATTGCGCGTTGTAGTTTTCGAGTAGAGAGTCGGTGTTTCTCGACCAGAGTACGTTCAATAAACGATCCTGTTGCCCCACTGTCGAGTAAGGCCTTTTGTGATAGTATGTCTTTAGTGTCGGTAGTTTCGAGAACTATGTCTAGTTCGAGGGAATTGTCGGAGCGAGCGGCTGCGGCGAGAACATATTGTTTTGGAAGCCGCCGCTCCCACTTAGAGAAGCGGATGCGGATAGGGTTTGCGGAGTTGGGTGCGACTATAGGATCGTTTGCAGGCTTAGAGATGGAGGGTATAGGATCATATTGTTCCATAAATAAGGCAGCATAACGATTTTTAGTAGACAACGAGGGCGCACTGTTCACTCGTTGTGAGGAGGAAAATCCTCCTGTCCTCCCTCCGACTCCGCAGACTCCGTGGGCGGAACGGAGTTGCCTTCCGCCGCGTCCTTGACCACGAGTTGTTCCATGATAAACTCGTCTTGTTCCTCCATCGTCATGAATCGGACGTCGAAGCGAAGGGGGCATTCACGACTGAAGTGACCCGTTTTGTTACATCTGAAGCATGCATTGGCATTCTTGCCTTTGACGCGTGAAGTATCAATGTCCATTGCATTAGGGTCCCTTGTCGGCGGAGCGGTTGCGGATGCGAGCGGAGCTGGACGCGGAGTGAATGGAATGTAGGGGCGAGGGAATACTGAGGTGCCAGGTACTCTTGGTCCGACGACGTTGCGGAAGGCAGATGTGCGGGTCGGAGCAGTGGCTTTGAAGGCTTTGTTGGCAATTCTATTGTCGTCGTTGACTCGTGCTGCAGAGTACCACTCATCGGGGTTGTCGTCCGCAGGCCGTCCGTGGGTCAGGGTGGCGATCTCGTTCTGAATGTCGGAACGGAGACCATGGCGGAATTTGAGTACTATATTGGTATCCTCCTGATAGCCTGCTTTGTCAATGTAGTCTTTGAACTCGTCAATATAGGTCTCGACATCCCGTTGACCTTGATAATAGGATTCTCCTTCGAGGATCAGTCTCGCGTCCTGTTCCTCATTCTTCGGAGTGAACTCCGTTGTAAAGACGGCGCGGAAGTCCACCCAAGTCCGATAAGGCGGAGCACCGGTCCTCCGCTCTTGTCGGATAATGCGATCCGCAAAGCGTGCTGCGCGTCCACTCTTCATGAAAGATAAGGCCCAATAAATTTTAGCGTGGTCGTCTGCGAACTGTTCCGGAGCCAGCCCCATAAACAATTCACAGGAGTTTAGAAAGGTCCAGCCATTTGCGCGCGATCCGTCGAAGTCTGACGGATTGGCGGGTTTTGCTCGACGCACGCCCGGATTGGCCGGAGCGAGCGGAGCAGGTGGAGGTGCGGGTGCGGGAGCAGGTGGGATAGGTGGCGGAGCTGGGGCAGGAATTGCGTTGAAGGCGAGGAGGAGTTGGTCAAGTTGAGTCGAGATATCAGCGAGAGTTTGACGTTGTTCCTGGAACTCGTGCTCGAGCTGTTCAAGGCGATTGGGGTCGTCCATTACTATGCGCGGAGCAGAATCACCGGTTACGGAGAGGTAATTAGAAGAACTGGAAGGGGTGTGAGATGTATCGGAGTCGGACGCGGACGAAGCTACTCCGAAGCGCGGAATCGTGACAACGATGCAATCGGACCCGGTCCAATTAGATGAGAACTTTCTACTGTAAGGGCGACCTTACGATCCAAGACTCAAACTCAGATACTTGCAAGGGAGATCCGAAGTTTAGATTGAGCAGTCTAATAAGTAATACAACACATACCTTGCAAGGGAGATCCGAAGAGAAAGTTCTAAGGATTCCCCTGCAAGCTAGCTGCGATAAATAGTAAAATGAGATATGAAATAAGAGATAAAACGAGACACATGAATGATGAGCAATGATCGGGAGTAGCGATGAAGGATGAATGGAAACAAGATGAATGATAGTACCTGCGATCCGACGTGCGGAGTAGCGGATGGGGGCGGAGTCGTCAGATGCGGAGAGGCGGATAAGATGTCGGAGACAGCGGATACGATCGGAGGACGTCGGAGATGGTGGAATAGAAAGGAAAGGAGGAAAGTAAAGGAAAAGTGAAAAGTGAAAGTGGTTGCCCTTACAGCTCCCTTTTTCGGGATGAGCTGGCACCTTTGCTGCCAGCTGGCATTTCCTTATATGGAAATGGCTCATTTCTGAGCCCTTCCGTCGTGTCAAACGCATCAAGAAGCCTCTCAAAAGGCTTGAGGTCCAGTTGTCGCAAACTGGAGACCTTGTCTACATATTCTGCAAGTACTACATTACATGTAGCAAAGTCTACTAGGGTGGACATGACTGCCTAGTTGCAGTCAACTTATGTTGAACCGAGAATTCGGTATCGAGATACTATTCGCAGAGTTGTGAAAGAGATGCCATGGCTGGACCACAGGCTAATCATGGATTTCAAGATGGAACTATGGTCCATCATTCCGATGGTTATTGATAATGACCATCTCAAGTGTATGAGCTATGAAGCTCATAGATTCACTCTCGCAAGTGTGAATGAGGTGTATGGTTGCGATATACTATGCAACGAAAGAGAGTATGTTGACCACTTCAAGTGGTCATTTGTCCGTGAACTCAATATGGAGTTGGACAGGTGCACAAAGCCATATGCACCTATAGAGGCTCATAAACCTCTAGCATATTACAAGGACCTCTATGGAGAAGTGGTCCGACATGCCGAGCATGTCTTTAAGATGAAGAGGAAGGCTGTGAAGTCTTCCAAAATGAACGCAAACATCCCGAAGGCTCATGAAGAACCTTCTAACATCCATGCGGAAAGTTTGCAACATGTTTATCATGTTGCGCATGGAGAAATGGCTCATTGCAAGCCATCTGAACCTCTCAACAATTGGAGAGGTGACTTAGAATATCACTCCGTTCAACGGAATGGAGATATGAAGACAGTTATGTCTTCAAACAAAGAGACTATTCAGATCAGAACTGAAGGCTTTGAAGTCTTCAAGAATTAACAAGAACATGCCGAAGGTTCATGAAGAACCTTCAATTGCATATATGGAATATTTGTGACAAGCTTCTCATGTTGCACATGGAGAAATGACTCAATGCGAGCCATCTGGACCTCTCAGCATTCTGAGAGGTGATGAAGAACATCACTGCATTCAACAGAACAGAGATGTGAAGACATTAAAGTCTTCAGAGATAGAAGCTGCACAACATCAAGATATTGTCACAGAAAGAAACCATGAGGCTTATGAGCCTCATCAACTTCTGAACCATGGAGATGGTGTTGACCACCACTCCGAAGTGGATTGTGAAGATCTGAAGACTATTAAGTCTTCAATTGAAAGTTTGAAAAGTCCACGACATGTAGTCGACAGACTAGAACGGAAGACTTATAAGTCTTCCAATTCTCTCCTAGAGTCTAGAGAAGAGAACAGGAACATTTCTGTTAATATGAATCAAGAAACGGAGGTTAAAATAACCTCCTCCTCCAGAGTCAATGAAGAGACTCTGGAAATCATCGCCAAATTGAAAACGGCGAAGGAAGACAACAACAGTTGTCTCAAAATATGGAGTAAAGACTCCATAGGTCCCGTTTGCAAAAGAGACATAGACAGTCTTGACGGAACACAAGTTCCGTCAACTTCAGAAGAAGGTCTTGAAATTCAAAGACCTTCATCGCAGGCAGATCAACAGCCTTTGTGGTGGTCAGAATGGGTTGCGAAATCCCAACCAACCCATAGAACACGACCACCAACAATGGAAACAAGATTTCCGAGGGTACCTTTACCCTCAACAGAAGAATTGGCACCACATTTGTGGTCTGAAAGACGCCGTCAACTGTGGATGCACAGCAAGAGCCCAAAATGGGCTGGAAGTTCTCTGAACTTCCAAAGTTCACAAAAACCATGGCGACAGAATAGTCGCCCACATGAAAATCATAGCCAAGAGGGTTCTAATAACCCTCAAGATGAAAAAACCTCATTGCCCAGAAATGATGGGTCAAATAGACCACATCGGACTGCAAGTAATGAACAACAGGTTCATTATTAACAACAAGAAGATCATCAAAATAAACGCAAACATCTGGGTCAACAAAACCCAGGCGAGAATGATACTCAACGGTGAAATATTCACCATCAAAGAGACAATGAGAAAGAGAGACAGAGTACAGAAGACTCTGTCACAGTAGAGAAGAAGAGACAGCAACGAAAATGCCGCCATCAACATCGCAAGAATAGCGAAAGTCGACAACATGTGTCGACTGACGACAAGAGCACAAAATTGTGCTCTATGTGTAATGAAAAGATTGTCTGCTTGATATTGAAGCAGAGTGGTCAAGCCATGACCACTGGAGAACGAACTTGTGAAGTTCATTTGGTGCTTCAAATAGTCGCATCTGAAAAACAAGATGTCCGCAGGTTGGAACATCATAAACACAAGAGTCTGGATGAAAGGAATGTCGTCCAAGAGAGTACAAACTCTGCGGCAACATGTGCTGCAACAAAGACAGAAAATGTCATTAAAGGTCGGAAATTAGATGACAAAGATGTCGTCTGCAATAGAGAAGATCTGGCAGCTTTAGTAGCTGCCGCAGCAAATATAGTTGTCACAAATGACAAAGTGGATGGCATGAAAGTCATCCACAGAAATAAAATAATTACAGCACAAAGTGCTGAGATAGCAGCAACAAATGTCGCTGAAGTTGCAAAGGAAGATGACAAAGTTGTCGTCTGCAATAAATCAACAATAGATGACAAGAATGTCATCTGTGAATGTCGAGAACCAGCAGCTACAGTAGCTGCTACAGCAACAACAATTGTTGCAAGTGACAAAATGGATGATATAAAGATCGTCCATGGAGAAACTAAAGTTATGGCAATAGATGCCAAAACTGTAGCGACAAAAGTCGTTAAGATTGCAAAAGTAGATGACAAGGTTATTGTCATCTGCGATGGTTCGTTGAAAGCTGTGGTGACAGACACCACATTGGAATCAGATCATGCCGAACATAAAGTTGGCGACAGGCAGCCCACTAAAAGTGGTCGCCGCGAAATGACAAAAGAAAGGGCAAAAGTGTCCTCCGTAAAACCTGAGGTGACTATGTTGCCTCGAGAGGTCAAATTTTGCCAAGTATAAAGTTGGCAACATGCAGGGCACCAAAAAGTCCTGCCAAAGAAGACGAGGGAGGACCACAAGTGTCCTCCATATAATTTGTAATGGATGGAGACTCATAGAGACCCATCTGACAGAATAGACAGACACCAAGTCTGTCATTTCCACATTCTGTGGAGGATAGAAATTGTCCTCTGAGACAATTGTAGTGTCTCAAAAACTCAACCTCCCCCCAATAATTTGTTTCGTTGTGAACGAGGCAAGAAGGGGGGAAAGCGGGGATTCCAAGAAACCCACAGAACATTTTGGAAGGGGGCAGAGGAGGGGACACCTCCCCCGACAAATAGGTGACAATGGCACCTATATCATACCATATAATCCCACAACGCGAGATTTTTCCCTTCCCAACTTACAGTCTTAAAGGCTGTACTATGAAATCGAATCCTTCTGCCTGGCTTACGGTGGGCTCTGCCTCACCACAACCAGTGTCCCTGCCCCCTCCGACCTCTCCAGGTTGGAAACCTTCATACGCTCTGTCATTCCCGAAGGATCCACAGTCTGATGCGAGGTGCCTTCATCCCGCTCATTCTGTCCGCTCATTCTGTAAACTTGTAGGTGTCCCATTTGACCACGGTGACAGACCTATCACCTCCAAGGACGCTGAAAGCGCCCTCCACTCTTCTGTCTTCAAAGACAGCATCCGCCTTGCGGCTCCACCCCGGATCGTTCATGATTCCAGGTGCGCCGACACATGCACCATCTATTTCGACATCTGGGACTCCCAAACTGGCTCCCGGATAAAGACATTCGTCAACCACTCCCTAAACGTGGGGACGATGGTCTGCTTCTTCCGAAAGGCCTCCATGAAGATTGGTATGCCTTTCTGCACCCGCTGCTGTTTGTGGGGACATAACACGAACTTCTGCAACTCCACGTGCGTATTCTGCCCCATTTGTAGGGGTCCTCACCGCGAAAAAAACCATCGCTCTCTTGCCACCTGCTGCAAGGGATGCCCTGATGCGAACCCTCCCGTTCCTCCCACCGCCGAGGGGACTCCTTGTCCTCACAACGCTCATTGCAAGAACTGCAGCAAACCTCACGCTGCCAACTCTCCACGCTGTCAGTTTTGGCAGCACCGTTTTGACCGGGGCTGGATCATGGCCCAATATTCGAGGGGCGAGCCATCTGGGCTCGACCTCCATGTACATCCCTTGACCGGGAAACCGGTACTCGTCGGAAAGCCCCTGCCTCTGGCTGTGGCCGTGATGATGGGGAGGTGTGAACTGGTCATGGGGACGCTTAAAGTCATACTCCCCTCAAGGAGTATCCAGCTACATGTATGTCGTCTCTCTCTACATATTGTGTTATTTTTTGTGTATGCTCTCCTCTGTAGTCCCTTGATTGCATCTTATCGCTGTACCATCTTTTCTATTTTTTGGACATTTCTGTGCTAGCCCACACGCATGTTAAAATTCTTTACTGCCGACTTGTAGTAGTAGGCGACCGGACTGCCCTCAGGGTACCAGTATATATATTGTTGACACCAAAAAAAAAAAAAAAAAAAAGCTGTACTATGAAATAGTCACGAAGAGACTATAGATGGTGATAGCGCCATCTACAATACATGAGGAAGGTACCATGTACCTTCTGGCAATAAAATAGAAAGGACGGCGTGAAGTTGAAGAACCAACACCGTCGAAAGTAAAGTAGAAACGACAATGTGTCGTTTATGATACAAGAATGACAATATGTCATTTAAGAAAATGAAGTTGACGATAACAATGGGTTGTTGTCTCATATAGTACCAGTAATGAAGACTGGTATAGTTGTCATTCATGTGAACAACATGGGGATCAATGTGAACCCCAAAAATAAACTGACAATATGGCAAGCTAAGCTTGCCAAAGAAAGTATAGGTGGCAAAAGATCTTGTCAACAAAAATGCCTATAGTTCATTGAACTAAGAGTTGCAAACCGCGACATGGGGATTATATGTCCCCATACAACATGTACATAGATGGCATACCGAGATACCATCGTATGAAAGGCACAAAAGATGTTCATACCGAAGAAAGAGAGAAATGACAACATGTCATTTATGAGAGGTTCATGTGAACATGGGGATTCTTGCGAACCCCAGAAATGAACAAACAACATGGCGAGCTAAGCTCGCCAAAGATAATATACTTGGCAAAAGTCTCGCCAATAAAAAATGAACATATATTGTTTGTTAAATGCAAAGTTGTGGACCACGACTTGGGGAATATAAGCCCCAATATAAAGATGGCATACACAGATACTGTTACACTTTTACACCCTCTTCCTACGCACCTTCACACGACCCTTCAACCCTTGATCCCCATCACACCCCGTTTCACTTAACTCCGACAACCCTGGGACATGTGTCCCCTCTATCAGCGCTATGACTCACACTGACTCGGACTATTCCCCTTTTAGATACATTTTCACTCGTTATCTATGACTCACAGCCTCGCGGCCTTATCTCTGACTCTTATGCCACAGCCCCTTGAAACATCTATCTAACCAATAGCTTATTTAGCTCCTGCGCAGCACTTACTTATTTATAGCTATAGGATAACGTATATAAGACCTGTAACCTTAGAGTAGAGGTCCTCAGCTTGACCTAGGCAAACAACGCTTACTTGTCTATTACTTCGAACGCTCTCTAACTAAGTGCCTTGCGAGGACTTAGCTCTGCTTGACCCGAACCGAGTCATCCTTCTGAGGAACTCGCTGATTGACCAAGTCGACCTATTGAGGGACTTGTTGTGGAACCAGTTCGAACCCACGTGATCCGATCTGTTGAACTTGTTGTTGTAGGCTATCGCCGTAACAAAAGGTCAAGCTGCTCAACATCGTCAACCCACCGCGGTTTTAGATGCAAAGATTCTTCCCTGACGATCCACCTTTGGAGTCCCGTCCGACTCAGAAGACGAACAGGAGTTCGTTGACGCACCTGTCACACCACGACCACCGCCGACACCGTACAGAAGAGTAACCTCCTCTTTCGTACCAGTCAACCCACATCACCCTCTTACCTCTCTCCGAGACGAAACCCACCGCCGCCAGCTGCTGCTGTTGCTGCACCCAGACTGACCCCAGACACCCCAAAGACTCCACTTGTAGAAATGACTTCTCAAGTAAGGACCCCAGAAAAAGAAATCAAGATCAGCCCGCCGGCGATCTTCAATGGAGATAGAAGGAAACTATCTGAATTTTTGTTCGATGCAAACCTGTACCTGGAGATGAACGATGACATTTACAACTCTGACAAGAAGAAAATCCTGTTCACTGTCTCATACATGAAAGGAGGAACTGCCGGACCCTGGAAGGAGTCCTGGCACAGAGATATCAGCACCACCGGAGTATCTGTGTACCCGAAATACACGGAGTTCATCGAGAAACTGAGGAAGTTGTTTTCCCCAGCCGACAAAGAAGGAGATGCATTAACCATGATGAAAACACAAAGAATGGAAGGCATGACTGCCGATGAATATGTTGAAAAATTCAAGTTATGGGCTGCAGAGAGTCTGATCAAAGACGATCGATCTCTCAGAGACTACTTCATGGAGGCGTTGCCACATGCGCTCCGAGACAAGATATTGGGCCTTGATAAGGTCCCAGGAACAATGGAAGAATGGTACACCACGGCATCCAGACTGGACAACCAGTGGAGAAGGGCCAAGGCAGTGGCTCAAAGACTCAGACCCGATGGGGGAAAAAAGAAGTTCAAAGTGAACTATAACCCCGCACCCCGAAACGCGCATTTCGCCCCAGACCCTAATGCCATGGACATTGACCGGCTGACTGCCGAAGAGAGAGACAACCACTTCAAGAAAGGGTTATGCTTCGTCTGCCACCAGGCAGGACATCGTGCTGATGCACACAAAGGAGGAAAAACCCTGGTTGCGAACAATATGTTCAAAAAAGCATCCGACGCATATGCCCATATCCGAGGCATTTTCAAGGACTTACCAAATGAGGAACAAGACGCCTTGATCTCCGAAATGGAGAAACAGGGTTTTCAATAAAGCGGCCTGTACCGATGTCAGCCCCCGCTCAGTTTCAATCTCCCTATCACCTGTAATTGTAGCCGACATGAATGACAAATCTTTTTCGATCCCCATTTCAATGTCAGGAGAAGGAGAAAGCATCGATGAAAGACTAAAGATAAACGCCCTGATAGACTCAGGAGCAGGAGGAACCTTCTTGGATCAGAAGTTCGCCACAGCTAACCGAATGGAGCTTATCCCGTTACTAAAGCCCATTCGTGTGTTCAATGTGGACAGAACAAAGAACAAAGAAGGAACGATCACCCATTGTACATGGAAGAAAATCTGGATTGATGACAAAGAACTCAACGTCAGATTCTTGGTAACTGGACTTGGAAAGGAAACCGCTATTTTGGGGTTACCCTGGTTAAAACAATACAACCCGAAGATTGATTGGGAAAGAGGAACCTTGGATATTGAAACTATCAGGTTCAAGAAGACCCTGGCAGGGGTCATGAGGAAGAAATTTGATGAGCTCTTAGCATCAAAAGACAAGAAACCCATTGCAATTACAGCATGGATGAAAGAAGAACCTAAACAAAGGATCTTCGCAACAATAGAAGAAATTGATGATGAAGAGACCCTTAAACCAAAAAAGGAGGCTCTACCAGCAAATGGACCTATCTTGAAAAGAATAGATAAAGAATCAGACGATGACCTAGACCTATTCAGGACATATGTCACAACGGACGAACCCATTGAGGATATTTGGATCCAAGCCAAAACCTCGATCTCCCAGAAACTGACACACAACACGGACACTGCGGACAAACCAAAGAAAGAACTACCAGAACGATACGATCAGTATCAGAAGGTGTTTGAGAAAGCGGCATCTGAGAGATTACCGGAACACAAAACATGGGACCACACAATTGACTTAAAACCGGACTTCATCCCGAAAGACTGCAAGGTTTATCCTTTGTCACCGGAAGAACAAACTAAATTGGACGAATTCCTTGATGAGAACCTTCGAAAGGGGTACATCAGACCCTCGAAATCACCAATGGCATCACCCTTTTTCTTCATGGCTAAAAAGGACTCGGATAAGCTCAGACCCTGTCAGAACTATCGGCGATTGAACGAGGGAACGGTGAAAAACGCATACCCGTTGCCCCTGGTCGGAGATTTATTGGACAAACTGAAAGGAGCAAAGGTCTTTACTAAACTGGACATGCGTTGGGATACAACAATGTACGGATCAAACCTGGCGATGAATGGAAGGCTGCATTCAAAACCAATCGAGGGTTGTACAAACCCTTGGTTGCCTTCTTTGGGTTAGCAGGCATGCCACCCACGTTTCAGGCGATGATGAATGAAATCTTCAAAGAAGAACTTGAGGAAGGATGGTTGCTCATTTATTTGGACGACATCTTCATCTTCTCAGTCAATGACAAAATCAACACCGAACGAACGCTCCGCGTACTAAGGAAAATGATAGAGAATGACCTCTATCTCAACCTGGAAAAATGCGAATTTGGAGTCAGGCAGTGCGAATACCTCGGACTGATTATCAAGAAAACGAAATCGCAATGGACCCCGTTAAGTTATCGGGGATAGCAAAATGGCCAGAACCCACGACTGTCAAGCAAGTCAGATCTTTCCTTGGATTTGGAAACTTCTACCGAAGGTTTATTGGACACTACTCGGACACTGCCAAACCCCTGAATGATCTGACGAAGAAGGATCAGGAGTGGGAATGGAGCGAAGACTGCCAGACGGCATTTGACACATTAAAGGACAAATTCGCGGAATCACTGGTATTGTTGATGCCGAACACTGACAAACCGTTCATCATAGAATCTGATGCATCAAAATGGGCGACAGGAGCAGTACTGCGCCAACAAGATGTGAATGGAGACTGGCACCCCTGCGGATATATATTGCACTCGTTCTCTGC
>OY751485.1:3805885-3872929 GCA_963565915.1 Entoloma clypeatum | reverse complement strand
CCAGCAGTACATCGAATCGGAGATCCGTCGCATCCTACAGCAGGTGCTTGACGAAGAACTAGACAACGACGAGCATCGCGCCCACAGCGAGTTAGCAGAGAGCATCCATCTTGCTCGGCAACACCAGATCGCGCATTACAACGCCCGACAGAATGAACTCGAAAGCTTTCGCGTTCAAGAAGGACCTCAGACAGGTCGGATCACAGAGATCAGAGAGTTTATCGGTGTCCAGACAACCGTTATCAGAAGATTGATTAGAACACTCACATTGAGACGTCCCAGAGTCACATCATCACATCTTACTCGAAGCAGCAGATCTATGCCCACTTCACCACCGAAGAACAACAGACCGAGTACAACCATTGGGCGCGAGGCGAGAGACTTGACCCCTTCTCGAGACCAACAGACGCGCAGGAACAGAGATTCCTTAGAGATTTACAGAGGAAATACTCTGAACGTTTTGCCACCGATTCCGCCGACGAGTCCCCTGACGAATTTACTTTTGACTCCGTGCCACAGAAATAAAATAATTACAGCACAAAGTGCTGAGATAGCAGCAACAAATGTCGCTGAAGTTGCAAAGGAAGACGACAAAGTTGTCGTCTGCAATAAATCAACAATAGATGACAAGAATGTCATCTGCGAATGTCGAGAACCAGCAGCTACAGTAGCTGCTACAGCAACAACAATTGTTGTTGCAAATGACAAAATGGATGAGATAAAGATCGTCCATGGAGAAACTAAAGTTATGGCAATAGATGCCGAAACTGTAGCGACAAAAGTCGCTAAGGTTGCAAAAGTAGATGACAAGGTTATTGTCATCTGCGATGGTTCGTCGAAAGCTGTGGTGACAGACACCACATTGGAATCAGATCGCGCCGAACATAAAGTCGGCGACAGGCAGCCCACTAAAAGTGGTCGCCGCGAAATGACAAAAGGAAGGACAAAAGTGTCCTCCGTAAAACCTGAGGTGACTATGTTGCCTCGAGAGGTCAAATTTTGCCAAGTATAAAGTTGGCAACATGCAGGGCACCAAAAAGTCCTGCCAAAGAAGACGAGGGAGGACCACAAGTGTCCTCCATATAATTTGTAATGGATGGAGACTCATAGAGACCCATCTGACAGAATAGACAGACACCAAGTCTGTCATTTCCACATTCTGTGGAGGATAGAAATTGTCCTCTGAGACAATTGTAGTGTCTCAAAAACTCAACCTCCCCCCAATAATTTGTTTCGTTGTGAATGAGGCAAGAAGGGGGGAAAGCGGGGATTCCAAGAAACCCACAGAACATTTTGGAAGGGGGCAGAGGAGGGGACACCTCCCCTGACAAATAGGTGACAACGGCACCTATATCATACCACATAATCCCGCAACACAAGATTTTTCCCTTCCCAATTTACAGTCTTAAAGGCTGTAATATGAAATCGAATCCTTCTGCCTGGCTTACGGTGGGCTCTGCCTCACCACAACCAGCGTCCCTTCCCCCTCCGACCTCTCCAGGTTGGAAACCTTCATACACTCTGTCGTTCCCGAAGGATCCACAGTCCAATGCGAGGTGCCTTCATCCCGCTCATTCTGTAAACTTGTAGGTGTCCCATTTTACCGCGGTGACAGACCTATCACCTCCAAGGACGCTAAAAGCGCCCTCCACTCTTCTGTCTTCAAAGACAGCGTCCGCCTTGCAGCTCCACCCCGGATCGTTCATGATTCCAGGTGCGCCGACACATGCACCATCTATTTCGACATCTGGGACTCCCAAACTGGCTCCCGGATGAAGACATTCATCAACTGCTCCCTAAATGTGGGGACAACGGTCTGCTTCCAATCGAAGACACCCGTTTTGAGCTCCCGTTGCTCACTGGGTGTGGGACTCGGCGTGCGGGTCATGCCACCCCTCATCCTCAAGTCTTCTGCATCGCGGGCATCCTCTTCCGAAAGGCCTCCATGAAGATTGGTATGCCTTTCTGCACCCGCTGCTGTTTGTGGGGACATAACACGAACTTCTGCAACTCCATGTGCGTATTCTGCCCCATTTGTAGGGGTCCTCACCGCGAAGAAAACCATCGCTCTCTTGTCACCTGCTGCAAGGGACGCCCTGATGCGAACCCTCCCGTTCCTCCCACCACTGAGGGGACTCCTTGTCCTCACAACACTCATTGCAAGAACTGCAGCAAACCTCACACTGCCAACTCTCCACGCTGTCAGTTTTGGCAGCACCGTTTTGACCGGGGCTGGATCATGGCCCAATATTCGAGGGGCGAGCCATCTGGGCTCAACCTCCATGTATGTCCCTTGACTGGGGAAACCGGTACTCATCGGAAAGCCCTGCCTCTGGCCATGGCCGTGATGATGGGGAGGTGTGAACTGGTCATGGGGATGCTTAAAGTCATACTCCCCTCAAGGAGTATCCAGCTACATGTATGTCATCTCTCTCTACATATTGTGTTACCTTTTGTGTATGCTCTCCTCTGTAGTCCCTTGATTGCATCTTATCGCTGTTGTAAGGGCGACCTTACGATCCAACAACTCCGAAGTGCTCCGAAGCGACTCCGACGTTGGACGACTTGCAAGGGAGATCCAAAGATTAGATTAAAGACTACTAAACAACAATATATCGTACCTTGCAAGGGAGATCCAAAGAGAAAACTCTAAGGAATCCCCTGCAACCGAAGCAGATATATAGAAAAAGGGAATTGGAAATGGAAGCGGAATGGCAATGAGAATATATGAAATAGTAGGAATATTTGAAATAAGATATCCGCTCTGAAAAGCGGAGCGGATCGGAGGACGTCGGAGATGGGGGTTGAAGAGATAAATATATAAGTGATGTATTGTACCGTGCATGGACTTGAAGTAATAAGGTCATGTCGAAAGACCGAAGGGCAGAGAACAGGCCGTCGGAATATCGGAGATACGCCGGAGGTATGTTGGGAATCGTCGGAGATCATCGGAAATCGTCGGAGGTGGTGGAAAGAGAATGTGAAAGGGAGAAGAAGGGAGAAGGGAAGGGATATTGCCTGTATCGCTGGGCATGGAGAAATGTGGTATTGAAACAGCACACCTACATACGCAGGGAAGCCTGGGTAAGATACTCACATTGGAAGCAAGGAGAGCGAGAAGAGCTTGAGTGATGAAGGTACTTGGTAAAAGTCCTATATTTGCAGATACAGATACATCGAGTATTTATACCTACAAGGATGCGCACAGACCATGTACAAACAAGTACAAACTGAGTTCTGTCGCAGAACCATAAACTCACATATATGGTAATATGTGACTTATAGTCATATAGTGTGACAAGCACATGATGTGACATAACATGTCATATGTTATGTACCTCTGACACATATCTAATGAGTCAGGGATCTAGAGCGAGTCTAGATTGTTCTAAGTCTAGAACACTTCCATATGTAACTCCATATGGGAATACACATGTTTATAGACATGTGATTGACTGTCGAGACATCCGTCTAGAATGTATTCTCAACATGTGGAGCTCCGATGGAGAAACGACAGTGTCAAGTGTGCAGGAAGTGCGGAGCTATGTCGGAAAAGTGCGGAGCTATATCGGAGGAGTGCGGAGCTCCGATGGAGGTACCAGGATATAGGAATATGGAGGGTAAGATGGACCTTGGTGTTAGTGAAACCAATGAAAGCGATGTTGCCCTTACGGTAAGATGGATGGAAATCCATCAGAGGGAACTATCCTGAACAAGGCTTCGGAACATTGGAACCCAGTGGGGGTGGATGGAGGAGAGTCAGAACAGGTGGAGAGATTTCGGAGTAGATCGGAGCAGCATCGGAGCAGCATCGGAGGTTATAGGAGGGTGATGGAGTTGCGAGAGCAGTCAACAAAAAGGAGGATTGTCTTGACATTGTATGGGCAGAGTTGAGGAACAGAAAGAAACAAGGATAGAAGAAATGACTTCCTTGCTAAGATCTCTAATCCTCTAGGGGCTTGCCCTTACAGCTGTACCATCTTTTCTATTTTTTGGACATTTCTGTGCTAGCCCACACGCATGTTAAAATTCTTTACTGCCAACTTGTAGTAGTAGGCGACCGGACTGCCCTCAGGGTACCAGTATATAAATTGTTGACACCAAAAAAAAAAAAAAAAAAAGCTGTACTATGAAATAGTCACAAAGAGACTATAGATGGCGATAGCGCCATCTACAATACACGAGGAAGGTACCATGTACCTTCTGGCAATAAAATAGAAAGGATGGCGTGAGGTTGAAGAACCAACACCGTCGAAAGTAAAGTAGAAACGACAATGTGTCATTTATGATACAAGAATGACAATATGTCATTTAAAAAAATGAAGTTGACGATAACAATGGGTTGTTGTCTCATATAGTACCAGTAATGAAGACTGGTATAGTTGTCATTCATGTGAACGACATGGGGATCAACATGAACCCCAAAAATAAACTGACAATATGGCAAGCTAAGCTCGCCAAAGAAAGTATAGGTGGCAAAGGATCTTGTCAACAAAAATGCCTATAGTTCATTGAACTAAGAGTCGCAAACTGCGACATGGGGATTATATGTCCCCATACAACATGTACATAGATGGCATACTGAGATATCATCGTATGAAAGGCACAAAAGATGTTCATGCCGAAGAAAGAGAGAAATGACAACATGTCATTTATGAGAGGTTCATGTCAACATGGGGATTCTTGCGAACCCCAGAAATGAACAAACAACATGGCGAGCTAAGCTCGCCAAAGATAATATACTTGGCAAAAGTCTCGCCAATAAAAAATGAACATATATTGTTTGTTAAATGCAAAGTTGTGGACCACGACTTGGGGAATATAAGCCCCAATATAAAGATGGCATACACAGATACCATCATCTGGAAGAATAAAAAAGGTCGTTGCAAATGACAAGGGATAAATTATCCCCAGAGGACAAGTGAGGGAAATTGCCTCACAGGAACCCTGATGTGCTTCGTCGTAGTATGAAGCAAGAAGGGGAGGAAATGGGAACATAGCTGTCCCACGAAACCACCCCAAAAACGGAACAAGCAGGTTTAAATAAACCTGCACAGACAGAGATGACCGTGAAACATGAGAACCAGTGGGAACGAAAGGTGTCATTCCCACAATAGTCATCAAATGACAGGTGGTATAACAGCACCACTTCGTAATATACAAGGTGTCAATACACCTTGCATGTTGGAAGAAAATGTGCCACAAAACCAAGCAGGTTCGAAAGAACCTGCACCAAGGATGACTCTTGAGTCATCCATGATGAGAATGACCAAAGATGTGGTCGTCGTCAACCATGGAGGAGTCAAGAGACCCCTTGGTTATGATAGAATGGTTAACCAAATTGATTTGGTTAAATAGAGATATAGGATGACACCAGTCATTTTTGGTAACAATTACCGAACAGCGTGAAAATGCCACAGAGAGGTCAAGAAGGTTCAATAGAACCTCCGAAAGCTTCAGGCTCATCTGAGCCTGAGATGGTGATAAATACTGACATGAAGTCAGTACAAGAGAAAAGAACATTGGACAACAATGAATGTCGTCCAGAAAACGGACCTGGGGAATTCAAAAGGTCTCCCCAACAAAACTGGAGATGTAATATCATCCAGTTTCCAAAATGACAACACATCATTTGGAAAAGAAAAAGTCGTGAAACGCGACAGGGGAAAATGATTGTCCCCAACTGGCAAAAAGAGGGCCAACTTGGGACCCTCGAGATGTGCTTCAGAAGTAGGAATAAAGCAAGAAGGGGAGGAAATGGGGTAGCAATTGCCCCAGCATCTCCCACTGATCTCGCAAATGACACAAGATGTCATTCTAGTTGAAGAAATTGTGATTGAATTGAGGGCGCCGATGGCACCGTCCATGTACTCTAATTGGGTACAAGGTATCCCAACATACTCGATGAATACCAAGCAGGTACAAAGGAACCTGCATCGCGTCGCGTTGATACCTCAGCAATCAGATGACCATCTAGTCGCCACAGGGAACCTAACGTTCCCTGCACCTCGTCATAGAGGAACTGACTTATGAGTCAGTTTATAATGGAGATAGGACCTAGGGGGATGACAGTCACCCCCCGAACAAGAGTCGTTAATTAACGACGGACGACGCCTCATGCGCCGTCCCCATTTGACATAGAAGGTACCATGTACCTTTGTAAACCCAGTCAACGCACAATGATGCATGTCTGGGACGTGCAACAATGCACGTCCAAGGCCTCCGTGCATTGATAAACACTGGCAGTTGGACGGTGTTAGGGGATATCAGAGCAGTCGACACTAGTACGAGCCGAAGCTTGCTCTCATTGACATGCAAGGACTCGAGGTTGACTCAAATGAGTCGACCAATAGGAAATGAGGAACCTAGAGGGACGACAGTTGTCCCTCAAACAAAATATCGTCAATGACAACAAACGACGCCCATGGCGTCGTCCCCACTACAGGAGGAAGGTACCCCTCTACCTTCTCAGACATGGAGATGCGCAAATTGTGCGTCCCCAACCGACCAGTGCCCGGCACTGGTCATAGACGCCAACCGCCCGTCACTGCAACAAAACGCTGGCATTTGGATGGCATCGGCAGAAGTCGAAGTCGACGGGAAATCGAGCCGAAGCTCGCCCTTCTCGAGGCGTAGCCGGACGAGGTCGACTCGAAGGAGTCGACTGAGGAAAAGACGGAGGGACAATGTACATCCCTCGACCAGGAGTTGTCTAAACGACGACGAACGCTGGCATTGGGACAGCATGGCATGATGTCAAAGGCATTGACGAGGACGAGCCGAAGCTCCTCTTGTCGATGCGTAATGGAACAGGGTCGACACGAAGGTGGTCGACCGACAAGAATGGAGGGACAACAATCACCCCTCAACCAGGAGTCGTCTGTCGATGACAAACGTCAGCAATGGGGCGGCATTGGTGAATGAAGCAGCAGTCGACGAAGACGAGCTGAAGCTCTCCTCATCGATGTGTAACGAGACGGGGTCAACTCCCAGTAGTCGACCAACAATGAAAAAAGAAATCCTAGAGGGACATTGTCCCTCAAATGAAAAAAGATGTCAGTAAACAATGAACAACATGCATTGTGTCATTCTCTGGTACTAGTGAAGGTGCCACGCACCTTCATATGCCCCTGTGCAGGCGTCCGAGCCTTCACCTCAGCTATCAGCCCCCCCAATGGACAATGGAGGGCAGAAATGCCCTCGTCCCTCTCCAATTCGCGCTCCCTGTGAGTCTTGACGATGGTGGGCGACTAACGTCGCTCAGCACTGAACGTGCCCCGGTTGTCAAGCAGGTAGGCGTCGAGCTACGAGAGACGAGGCTCATGGAAGAGCCTCGAAAGGTGGTGGTGATCACCAAGAAGCTTGTTTATCAACGAGCGATAAACGATCAAACAAATCAACGAGGTCCTGTGACCTCACGTGACCACGTGACCACGCGCATTCAACAATTTGGCACGCGTCCAACAACAAGTCAAAATCCGACTTGATACGAGCTGCCCTACCTCCGTTGGAACCTCGGTGATAATCGGGAGGGTCTAATGACCCCTGATTGACTCGAGGGCTCAACAAAGGTGGTGCAACTCATTCTAAATTATTATTATTTATCCTTTTATTCTATTGGAGTCCAAAGACTTCAGATTATACCCACGACCATGAATCTTTGCAGTCAATCCTTCAAAATCCGAATTTGTTGGAGGCTACCATGACCTCCCACTCCAATCTCCCCACACAAAGTCAAGTGAAGATTGCAGCAGCAATCTTGAAGGGGGATATGTAACGAGTGGGATTGGCATGGTCATCAGTTGGTCATTGGAGTTACTGTATTAGGCTGAGCACAGCTGCTTATGTAAAGGAAGCCTTTTACCTCACACGACATTGTACAGCCGATACCAGATTTCGGTCAAGCTTACCTTGTTCTGTGAGATTGAGGGCTTTTCATGTAACTCTTGTTACAAATACGTGATTGAATTTCAATGCTATATTCTGATGCAAGAAGTAAAATGCAAAAGCGCCGTTTGAGCACACCAAAAATGTGCTCAATAACATTCCATGCCTGTGCATGATGGAGGTTGAATGATTCATATTTGTTCTGAGGACTCATGGATATTATCGTAAGAATTCAACATATACTAGAAAGGGGAAGCATCATACCATATCTTGACTCACCCCCACTCTGGAAGATGATAGCGAACACTTTGGTAAGGAATGAGAAGTTGGTTACAGTGTGGAAAACCAGCATCTGCAAGATAATACCATCCATCAGGAATGACCAAGTCGGTGTTTATAGCATTGTTGTAAACCCATGCATCAGCTGCTGATCCCTCCCATCCTGTGAGTGCATATGTGAAAAGAAGATTGAATGTGCAGCAGAAGAGGCAGTTCTGTGATGTGAATCCTTTGCGATTTTGGAATGCTGCTTGATGAAAGAAGGGAGGTGAAAATGGATATGACTACCATCAATTGCATCTAATGCATGACGAAAAAAAGGCCATAGCTTCCGATTTTTATGCAGTGGATGAGACGATGAATCATAGGAGGTTGGCTGAGTGATATGTCTTGGGTAGAATGGAGGGGATGAGAAAATTTGGACCATCTTTTTGAAGTATCAATATTATTCAAAAAAAAAAAAAAAACAGAAACTCACCCATTGGAATCGTTCACCAATATGCCGAACAGTCAAACCCATGACCACCATATAGAGAAAAATGGCAAGTTGTTCCTCCAACAAGAGATATTTTGAATGTGTGTATCCCATAACGTAGAGTTCTACAATGAGCTGTTCAAAGACATGTTTGGTGACACCTAATTCACACTGAATGCACTTCGGATGACCATGGAGGAGTTTCTGAACCCAACCTTCTCCAGAAAGAATAGATGTATGATAAGGCTCCTTGATGTAAAGGGACTGAAAGATCTGCAGAATAGTAGGAACAATAACATTTGTGATGAGAGCACCAAGGTGGACAATTTGTTGGCGAAGTCTTGTTGATAGAGGCATTTGCTCAACAGTAGTACTATGCTCTGCCCTGACTTCAGATGGGCTGTGCAGGCGTCCTCACTTTGGAGTCACATCATGTCACATTGTCTGAGAGTGAAATCGTCCTTCTTTGGCTTCATCCACTGCAACAAACACAACGGAACAACCCGAATTCCCATGATTTTGACTTTGAGGAGTGACACTCCCAAATTTGGTAATAAATGACTGATAAAGCTAAATCGCCGTCCTCTTCTGCCCTTTCGTTGGCTTCAATACTAGATCGTAGTATACAAGGTGGATAAATGACAATGATCATAAAATTCAGCATATTTAGAGAGAGAAATGGTGCTATATGAGCTTATCTCCGAAGTGAGGACAGCCTGCACAGCCCCTCCGAAGTCAGGGCAGAGCATAGTACCATAATCTTCTCTATATACTCTGTCAGTTGGCTCTGGCTCCGAGTCTGAGCATGACAAATTTGGCACCAGTTCGAGCTCCGATGGCCAGCTGATTTGCCATCATCAAATGTTGGTGTGCACAGCCGCAAAATTTCGCGCACAAGAGACATGCGAACGAGCTCTAAGTAGTAACTAGTTCGGGGTCTGAGTTTGTGTTCTTATCTTCAACTAGCGAGGTGTAAGTGGTAATTTTATACGCCAAACTCTTTCGCTTTGGGTTTTCGGCTTGTTGCCTTTACAGCTCCTCCCATAAGGTAGAGGCATTGGTTTGAACTGGGTAAGCTGTTCTTTCGCGAGCCTCTAACGACTATACCGAACCAGTCAGTTCCTGTTGATCTCTCTTTTTCCCCAGACCGCCCCCGCTCAGGTTTCTGCTTATCAAAATGGCAGGTGGCTCCAAAGTTAAACCGGAGCCCTGGCGAAATCCGAGCGATGATTCTCAGCTCACCATCAAGATACCAAATCCGAAAGTATACATGGCCCGCCAGTCACTTTGGATTGGTCGCCGAGGTAAACCTCGTTGTGACCACTGTCGCTTAAACAACTTGAAGGTTCGCCGATCAATGCAACCTTGTTATGATCCTTACACTGTTTTTTGGAGTGTGATCGAGTGTTACCAGCTTGCAACCATTGCTTGTGGTCGACAGGCAGAGTGTGTAAATATACCCCATTGCCGACACCGGCTCATCGAGGGATCCCACGTTGCGACTGGTGTCGTTCAGAAAATTTGAAAGTTAGTCCGCAGAGCACTTTCACCTTTTTTTTCAAGAGGCGGAATCATAGGTCTTTTATTTACAGTGCGATCGAAGCTTACCTGTATGCAATCATTGCAAAGAGGACATGAAAAAGGAGTGCCATTATACTCCTAAAAAGAGACGTAAGGCCGCCTCTCAGACCGCACCCCTGCTCATGAAACGAGAGACGGCCGACACCGAGGAACCATCTTTGGGTTTCCTTCACAATTTATGTCAAGAGAAAATCATCTCCAGTCGGAATATTGTGTCCACCTCCCGTACTTGCGAAGACAGCCCTTCCCCTGCGTCCGAATCGCCAAGCGGATCAAGTTTACAGAATCTGCAGACAGGTCGCTTTACAGCAGACCTAGCAACATTTCCATATTTACCTTTGATTGCGCCTAAGCCCCAGGAGACGCAGCCGCCTTCCTTCCCATGTCAAGGTCTGAGGGTTACTATCCCCTCCTTGATTGTACCTTGGACACATCCCACATTGGCACCTCTTCCCGAGTTTATAATTCGGGGTTCAAAGTCGATCAACTCAGCCGAAATGCCAAACGCCACAACTTTCAATGAATCGCTCGCTAGGTTTTTGGATGAGACCCTGGACGAAATCCGCGAGACGTCATGCCTTGCACTTGATACCTATACAACAGTTTCCCGTTGCCTTTCAACTGGAGATGCATCGAAACTCTCTCCCAGACTGCGCGAATGGATCAGTTTTCATCACTTATGTTCAGGTTCGGATCAGTTCGATTTGATTCTCATGCCCCGAGAATCGACATTCCAGACCGATGAGTCGTCCCGTGAGTCATACCGCCGAGTTTTCTGTGCCCAGGTGGACGGAAGTGCGGATGTGAGAGGAAGCAGTACAAGCGATGATTCTGGCGATACGGCAGGCCATTTTGACCGCCTGCCCGTACGAGAACAAATTTTCGACATACTCACATACGCCCATGTTTCACATAGCGACGCATTCGCAATGCTTTTTGCCATCAAAAGCTGGGGATTCGTGAGTCCTCCATCAAGGGTACGGTTGAGATGACGTGTCTGAACTTTCCGTAGGCTTCTGTGACTTGGCCAATGGCCGAGTTATACGTGCGTCTTTGCCCTTTGTGCGGCTTTTGTAGTAATCGACTGGCCGACTCTCCTCGCAATCCTTAAGGATGGGACATTGGCGCCTGCCTACATCGCTTTATATGCGACACTTGTTCAGATTATATATTTGGATAGGTGTATTATCCATCTGGCGTTTTTAATCCTCCATCTTCCAAGATACCACAGTATCTCCACCACCAAAAACGCCTCTCTATTCCTTTTCTACTGGTTGTTGTAGAAAATACTATGCGCCGCATTCCAACGAATGTAACATCTATCTGGATCCGCCCTCGTGCGAAGATCAAAACCCTGTACCGGAAGCTCAACAATCATCGAACTTGAAATACTTAAAAAGAGTCGACCTTCGGAATTAATGATCATCAATGATCTGATGTAACAATTTGGGTGTGACCGCATCGTCCATCGCATCGCGACCGCTCCAAGTCAAGCGCCTACCACAGTTATCGACGACTGCCGCCGCCAACTCATGGTCGTGCACTTGGACACCACCGACCAGCTACTCAACGATATTTTGCCCGCCGACTCAAAAAAAAATCGCCTCGAAATGCAGAGTGATATGTACTGTATGCAAAGCACTGTACAAACTCGCAACTGAATAAAACCATTCATTGCTGTGTAGATTGTCGGAGAACGTTAACCTCGCCATCTCAGTCGTTCGCAAGTTGGTATAGTGGTAACTTGGAGTTGAAGGCGCGCGCAAAAAATAGCGTTACATACAACGGAGCTAGCTGGCCATCCTTGAAGGCCTGAAGTGGGGACAAACTGGACATTAGCTCGACGATTTGTTTGGCAGAGGTCGCTTGCAGTATCGCCTGTCATTTGATCACCTTAAGTTTGGTATGTAGTGATAACGAAGCATGCCGAACCTAACAAACGTACAATGAACTTTCGCCAGCATATCCGCCTATTCTAAAAGCTCGAAGCTGGCGAATGCGAGGTCATACCCTTCGAACTCATAATTGATCTTGTCAGTCCTCTTATACCCTTTGCTGCTGCTTCTATTGGTGTCAGAAGCTCGATCGCCGCTTGTTTTGACGGTAGGATAGAGTGCGGCATGGTCAGGTTTTGACAAAGCCAACTTGAAGGCTTGTTGGGCAGTTTCAATGTTCTCGCCCTGATCTGCTTCATGGTCATTTCTAGAGATGAAGAGAGTAAGGCTTAATCGGCCCGGTTTGAAAATGGCGACGACGCGTCGAATGAGGGACCTAAGATCAGGAACTGTCCGAGTACTTTCCGAAGAATGAGATGGAACGTTGCACTCGAAACTCGCGTAGGACCAGCCCACTTCTGGCGTCACATGTATGGTGTAATATCCCTCCTTCGATGAGGCTGCGTTTGACCTGTCCTCCTCACAGGAAGGATAACTTTTGTCAGAATCATTACCCCATTTAACCAGCGCGTTGGCGGAGTAGCCGCATGGTGAAAAAGAATAAGCATCGAGGGTGGTGAGATGGGAGGGGAATATCTGAGTGATTCCCAAGCTGCCGGACAGAGCAATGCCATGGCACCGGGGATCATCAGAGGGAGAGAAGGATGTAAAAAATGGTTCGCATGCGGTGGCTCCTAAATCGCTCATTAGGATTTCTAGAGTATAATCGGGGAAGTGATCGAAGGCTGGCGAATCTGTGGAGGAGGGGGCGGTGTAACGAGTGCATTTATCATCGATAGGACTAGTGAGGTATAATAACCAGTGGTCGCCGTTCATTCTTCCAACTGTGTAGGCGGAGCCGTTCTTGAATATCCTGTCCAGAAATTCAACTTCTTGTTTCCATTCCCTATGGGGGCCGAGTTGGCGTTCAGGAAACATAAATGACTTGCGCGAATAGAAACAACGGTGGACAGATGGCATATTTGCCTGAGTCGAGGCGATTTCGAGGATGCGTGGCAAACCAAGGAGGTTGAGGGTTGTTCCGCATGTTTTGAGTATCAGGCGATGAGGAGCGACGAAGAAAGATGATTCACTAGATCTAATCAGCAAAGATGCCACAGGAAATGGACGGAAAAAAAATGACCTGAGGAGATAGGCGTCCATTTCAGTGCCATCGATGACACTGAGGACTTGGCATTTGACGATGTCAAGCATTTCTTCCCAAACTCTGCGATGGATTTTGCGGAGGCCTGTCCTCCCATTTGCAGAAGGTTGGGCGGCATCTAGCACATCATCGGCGGATGGCTTGAACCAGATCTCGAGCAGCTTTTCTGGGCCCTCGAAAGGTGTATGGGTGTCGTCAGGTGTGTCTTGGGGCATGCTATCGAACGAGGTGAGTTTCTGTGTGTCGGCCTGCACAGGGACCAGACCAAACATTACATTTTATGTTTATTATTTATAATATTTACTGTTCATCACACCCACCATGGTTCGCCCGCTTCTTCCTCGAATGCCGCTCCTGAGGGTCCTCACGTCCCGCTTATCGCCTGCACCCATTCTCCCCATCACGCGCCTGCGTCCGCTGACGTCCCTTCCACCTCGCACCTGGCCCACCAATTCCCGCCCTTTTCATCACTTTCCTGTCCGACACTCCAACACACCCTCGTCGCAAGACTCGTCTCCCGAACCATCACATACCTCCCTGCCCTCCAACGCTACCCTCTCCCAGCGCCTCAAGCATCTCATCAAGTCTTATGGCTGGTATGCGTTGGGTGTCTATCTCATTCTTTCCGCTCTCGACTTTGGTGTCGCCTTTGTCGGCATCAACCTTCTTGGTGCCGAATATGTCGCTCATGTTGCAGCAAGCGTCAAAGCCGCAGTAGCAAATATCCTTCGTTCGCGCCCTGCAGAGCCGGGTCTGGACGAACTAGAAAGCGCCTACCAGCATCCTGGTCCAAGCGGCCAAGAAGGTCTCTATGCCATGCTCGTTCTTGCGTACACCATCCATAAAACCCTCTTTCTCCCCGTCCGCGTCGGTTTGACTGCTGCGTTGACACCCAAATTGGTGGCTTGGTTGGGCCGCCGTGGATGGACAGGAACTGAGGGAACGAGACGTGTTGCCACTGAGATGAGGGAGAGGCTGCGAGAGAGAAGAAGCCGTCAACATTAGAACCAACATCACCACAGTTATCCCAAAGTTATCCTACACATCAATGTGCATTAAGGATTGGTACCGCTCTGTTAGTTATACTTGCTAATCTTAAACTCAGTTTATCTGCCGCCAGTACACCGCTTGTGATAGTTCCATAGGATCACCTAGTGAATGGAGACTTTGCACCTTATGAATGAGGTATTTCTTCCTCTGTCAAGGGGTCAGATAGGTTGAAAAAAAATCAGTGGTTATCAATCATACCTGTCAGAATGCCTTCCCTCACCAATTCTTCAATCCGCGGGCGGTGTTGCAATGCATGATCGAGTTTGTCCTGTTCCTTGCTGGTCAATGCCATCAACAACGTAGGACCTTCACAAGCAAACCTCAAGCTGTGATCGTTCCAGTTTTTCCCTCGCTGCGATCAGAAGTTGTGAAATCCCTTTATCGTCTGCACCCAGAAATCAGCCACGGGGACGCTTCCATATAGCTTGGGTAGGACATGCCCTTGAGGACATTACGCTCTACTAGTTCCTGCTTGTCCGGGCGGGCATTGAGATGCTTCTCCAGGGTCTGGCGGGTCGCTTCATCGATGGAAGATTTCCTCACAGGGATAGAGGCTGTTGAAGACGACAAGGGGCAGAGGATATGATAGTCAGCAGGGCTGTCTATTGTGAAATGAGGGGACAGTCATACACATCGTGTTGATCACTTATGTAGATGCAAAGTTATCAGACAGGATTATATATATATTCGATTATTATGCTGTTTGTACCTATTGCGTCGCAAGGTGTTTGTCAATGTTTGTCCATCTCATGTCCCTTGTCGTATTGGTCCGCCAGCGACTGGCACTGTCCACCCTCCTCTCGAGACGCAAGGCATTTTCGTCAGTGCATGTCGAAATCGGAAACCATGAGGAACCTTATCAATACCCGAAAGAAGGCTAGAATGCTCATATCTTCCGACTGCTTCTTTCTCAACATTGTCATTGCAGGATTCAGCAGCCCGTTTTGGCGCAATACTGTGATAGCCTCCTTGCTTGTTGCTGCAGCCTACAAGTATGCCCCAGAACCCGCCGACGATGTTTACTTGACACGCTGGATTGCGCTCTATACCGCTCCCCGTGACCTGTGGACGGAACTCGCGACGAAGCACACTGCGATGTCGCTGGATTTGTCGGAAACAAAGTTGCTGATTAGTGATGCCCAGAAGCCCATAGTCCATCGCTATCGGTATCCCCAGTGAGTGTAGATGACTGTCCTCCCCCTGGGCCGCTTGACCCTTTCTCCTGATAGATCATTCGAACAAAAGTCGCCATTTTTGACGCCGGTCGGTTTGGACGTCGACATGACGAACATTCTGGTGAAGGGTGATAAAGAATCCTAGAATAGAATACATTTTGAGAAAAAGTATGGCTGAACTGCGAACTAAGTACATAGTTTACGTTGTATCGGCAATGGCCGTGTGAAATGCATGGTTCATCGTTGGCAACGAATATTTAAGCCTCGCTTAGACCATCCCCCTCATCCTCGCTGTGGTTGTCCACGACGTCCAGGTCGTCTCCCTCCCGTTGAGCCCACACTTGTCTGCACCGTATGCAAATCGTGATATTCTAATGCATATGATTCTGTCATGCTCTCTCATCACCCTCTCTCTTGCTGCGAACCGCGTCCTTGCGACCCTCCCAAAGGTTGACTTTGACCGGATGGGAACAGTCGGTCTCGCTGGCACGTTTGCAGGTCTTGATATCTTCCGAAATTCCTCGTCTTCCATCGCTTTTGATCCATCCACTTCCTCCCTTCTCGTGCGATCTCCAGACGGCGCGTTAACTTACCTCGCCTCCACCAACCCTGGTGGCCGTATCGCCGGGGGATGTGCACTAGGAGACGTCTTCTATCTCGCTGGCTCGTTCTCTTCGATCGGCGGCGCATCTGCAAACAACGTCGCTTCCTATACACCTGCATCTGGCGTATTTGCTGCTCTAAGTTCCAATGCTCCAAATGGCCTAGTCGACACCGTACTTTGCGACTCGAAGGACAACAAAGTATGGGCAGGTGGTAGCTTCACATCTCCGGGCTCCTCCGTCGCTGTTTGGGATCCCAAGTCCCTTTCGTGGTCGAGTCCGCCGTTCGTTGGGGTTTCAGGCGCACAATCCAGAGTTTTCTCCATTACCACGAACTCGTCCGACTCCAGTATATTCTTGGCGGGTTCTTTCATCACCACCTTCCAAGGTGCCGGAGGTTCAGCTTTGAACGAGTCTAACAACCCGAACATACCATACTCGGCTGGGGCAACACCCTTCTCTTCTTCTCTTGTCCCAGTGCCCCTGGAAAATGCTCAGGTCATTGGCTCTACATCATCCTCCGATCCAAAATTCGGTAATATTGAAAACATTCTCTGCCCCTCGGGCGAAGACGGCCCAGGCAATACTTGGTTCGCGGCAGACCAAAATACAGCCCTCATAACAGTTCGGACGTTCGCCTTTATATCCTCCAATGGTGTTCGTTTAGGGAATACTTTCCTCGACGGTCACCGGACAACTGGTTTCAGGTATTACCCAACTTGTTGACGGCCGAACTCTATTGACAGACCCTATTCAGTGTTACAACTATCCCGGACAATCAAATTCAAACCTTGCATTATAGAGACCCCGCGACCGGACAAACTCAATCATGCACTGATCCCTGTCCCCTTTCAACCGACTCTTCTTTGCTTTACCAAGACTTTCTTTTCGACAGCACACTGAGTATCACCGGTGTACAAATAAAACTGTCGGAATTCACTGGTACACCGGGTTTGCATCTCCTTCAACTGCTGTCTTCCGGCGCATTTGCATCGGCAGTTGATTCGAACAATGGTGTATCTTGTTTTGCCCAGGGTGCATCCAACACTACAAGAAACGGGAATTGGGTTGCCAAAGTTGCGAATACAGATATTCCTGGAACCACCCAGACTGTCCTTGTGTCAGCTGTCGCTTTAGGGACATCTCCCTCTACAGGCCCCAGTTTGACTTGGTACCCTTACGTATCCGCAGTTGGAAATTACGACGTCAATTTGCTTGTACCCGGTTGTACTAATTTCCAAGATTGTGCACTGCGTACGGCGGTCAAAATCACCGTATTTCCCGGGGAAAATTTGCAACCTTGGATATCGACCGTGTCCCAACAAAACACTCAAGATGCAGCCGTTCTTGTATACAGCGGTCCCATCTCTCCTTCCTCTTCCGACTTCGTCGTTACGATCTCCATGACACTGGCGGATGCTCCTACTGGATCTGGCCAAGGCGGAAAGTATGAACTGGTTGCAGACAGAGTCCAGCTCATCTTCAAGTCCAACAACAACACATCTGGCGAATCGCAGGGAGGCCAGGCCAATCATGGGCAAGGGACAAAGAATGGTTTCGGATTTTTGGAATGGCCTCGAAAAGCAGCTAGCTCCTCTGTCGATGCAACAAAGATGCTGCCGAATTCTAGCGAAACATCTTTGGACGCTATCGCCTTTAACATGTACGGAGGAGCTGGGGGAAGCAATGGCTTGTCGTTTGCGAACCCCTCGGCGATAACTACCATTGCTCATCATCCTTCTGGAATGATTTTCTTGGGAGGAAACTTCACCTTGTCTTCAGGTTCAGCTTCCGGCTCAGCCAATATTGTAGCTTACAAAGATGGTGCCCTGCAGCGCCTTACAGATAACGGCCTAAATGGCCCTGTGACTTCACTGATGCTGAGTGGCGACCTCTTGTTCATTGGTGGCGGATTCACGGACACTTTGTCAGGTTCCACTACCGGTCAACTTCGTGGTATTGCACTCTATAATGTCCAACAATCCACGTGGAGCCCTCTAGGTGCTGGATTGAATGGTGAAGTGACGAGTCTTGGCTTGAAGGGTGGACAGTTGCAAGTAGCGGGAAACTTCACAGAGCTGTTGACAGCCGAGAGTGATGCACTTGGGTATGCCTCGGGCTTCGCTGTTTGGGATATCGAGACAGGCAGTTGGGTAAATGGCGGGGGCTTTTTGGTCGGGGCCATGACATTCATCGCTAATGGAACGTCGTCGACTCAACTGATTTCCGGCAATGTCATTGCATCCCGAAAATATGGAGCAAGCGGACTGGTTTTCCTCAAGAACGGCGACGCCAGTGGTCCTATTGTCACACCCTTGGGTGCTCAGTTGGATGGCGTTCGTGGGTCATCAAGCCCTAGCCTTAGTTCAAACCGGCGTAGATCCCCCATTCCTAAAGCCTTGACATGGGTGTCGCATCTCAAACGATCCAAGATCTTTTCCAGACAAACTCAATCTACGCAGCTATCAACTCTTCCGCCCCCACTTCCAGCCTTCGCACCCTCCGTTCTTACTGGAGCATTCTGGACCAATTCATCGTCTTCCACAAGAATTGCTGTCATCGGCGGAAACTTCTCATTCTTTTCTTCTCCTTCTCCCATCGCCCACGCGGGTGTCGCTCTCTATGATCCTACTTCTGGTATAACGCATGGCCTTCAGGGAAGCCAAATAAACGGAACTGTGCGTGCCCTCCTCGTCGACGGAAATCAATTGTATATAGGAGGCGAATTTCAAATCCAAGATACGAACGTAGATGGTCTAGCCATCTACGACCTTTCCCAGCAGGCTTGGAACACTAATGCCATTCAGGCTCTTCAGGCTCCAGCGAGCGCACCCGTCGTGGTCCGTTCTATCACAAAATCTACCTCTAAACCGAACACAATAATCATCGCCGGCTCATTTTCTCAAGCTGGATCGCTACCCTGTCAAGCCATTTGTGCGTACGACACTATGAGCCAACAGTGGAATGCTCTTGGTAATGGCATTCGAGGAGAAGTTGCCGCTGTAGCGTATGCTGGCGTAAGTGACCAAGGGCACAAAACAGCTCTGTTTCACTAACGATACCGTAGAACAATCAAGACTTCCTCATTGCATCAGGTTCCATTGCAATATCTGACAATGCCATTTCGAACGTCGCGCAATTCAGCTTCATCAATACGACTTGGACAGGACTTGGGACATCAACAGATCTTCCAGGCCCTGTGACTGCCGTGGAAGTAAATGACAAAAATCTCAGCAGCATTTTTGCTGCAGGGCGGTCAGTGCTAGATCTGGTGTTAGCGATATATTCTCATCGAGAGAGCTAGGTCCTTGGATGGAACGTCGTCCTTTTTATCGTTCTGGAATGGGCTGAGCTGGTCGAATTTCGGTAAGCGTCGTCCACTTGCCGGCAATCCGTTCTGAACGATTTGTAGATTCCAGCTTCCGGGGAAACTCTACCATTGCACAGCTCACCATGGTGCCATTGGAAGATACACATGCCGTTAATGGTGTAATTGAGCGTGATCGAATGCTTTTAGTCTCTGGGTTGCTCGACTCCTCGTCTTTTGGCACTGCTTCATGTGCTCTTTTCGATGGGCATAACTTCATTCCTTACATCTTGTCGACTGCTGTGACTGGTGTATCAGGGGCGGCTTCCTCACTTTTCAACTCTTTAACTTCGTTTAACTTCAGTCAGCGTCGTGAGTTTTCCATTGCTATTCGCCCTGCATTATCTCAGTCTGATTCGCCTCATAAAGAATTCCTGGCAGCCGGTGTCGTAATTCTGATATCAATAGCGATTTCTGCTGGCGTTGTCTTCTTGCTTGCGTTGATCGGGATCATCTGGACTCTTTTATCCCGACGTGACGATAAACTAGGCAAGTTAGATTCAACGGAGGCAGAGGACAACGATTCCACACATCATCGTCCTTCCTCGTTGCTGGAGCATATCAATGCTGCCACTCGTACCACAATCTTGGGTACAAGCCCGTTCGACAATGCCACTGAGGGGAGGGAAGAAGAGAAGGTTCCCAAGGATATACATGATCCCTTCGCTCCTGACGCGAGCAATTATATTCGTGCCGAAACACCATCAGATGCCATAGGAGGTATGATGGGTGAGGAGATGAGTCGGCCAGCACATGCGCGATATTCCTTCGATGGCACTGGTGAGGGTGAGCTGCCCATCTCTGCGGGTGCAGAGGTCGAAGTGTTAGATGATCGTGATCCCGCGTATGATCTTCTTTTGTTTGGCCTAAAAATTGTTGACCCACCCTCGTTTTCAGGTGGTGGTACGCCCGTGATCTTCGCACAGGTCAAGAGGGTGTCGTCCCTGCGGCTTATTTATATTAGGACTCCAGTTGAACCTTTGAACAGCTATACCCGATACATTTTGGAATCACATTCGTTTTATTAGTCCGAGTTTAATTTCATCTGAGATGTAACAAGGCAGTCACCATACATAGAAAGTCAAAGTCGTCAATAAAACGCAGCATCAAACATCGTCATTGGCGGCCGCCTCATATTCTAAGCTTAATCACTGGATGATGTGAGCTGGGAACGCGGCCGGATGATGGAATAATAAATACCTGAAGAACTGTGATATCCGGGTTATGTTAAGAGAAGATATCTTTGGATAGTATTATATTACTCACGCGGATCCCGAAAATGTTTCTGTGAATTGGCGATGAAGCCAACCTTGGTTTTGAAATCTTCACGGCGTTTTTGATCCCTGAATTGCCTGATGTGTTTTCCCGCCTCTCGCGCTTCACCACGATTCCTAGCTCTGACAACATCTGTCCCTGAACCAAATGCCCCGAATCCGCCTTTGCGCGGTACAAGGGCCGAATTTCTGTCGGCAAGCAACCGACGCACAATAGCTGCACCTGAATTTGGATCTCCTTTTGAATCATGGGGAGGTTTTGACAATGATTGCATGTAATATCTCTGCAAAGATCGATGTCCGATGCGTGCTCCTGAGGGCAGTATAAGCTCGAAAGGGGAATCGCCGTAGGTGAGTTGGCTATTTGGAATGCTTTCATCAGCATCTAGTGCGGTGTCGCATCCGTTGTCGTCGATAACTTCATCGACATCCTCCCGGTCGTCACCGTCCTCAATGTCCTCCCAGTCCTGCTCGTGTCTTCCTCCTTTATGGTTTGCTCTTGGCTTGTCGGAAGGGTATGAAGTTGTGAAGTCGTAAAAGTCAGAGATCTCCAAACGGTCTTCCGAGGATTCGTAGGCAAGTTTGCAGTGGCTTTTATCGAGCATATGTTGCCTCACTGCCTGCAGAGATCTATATTCCCTGCTTTTTTCGTTACAGAACAAGCAAACATTCCCAAGGGCAATTTTCTCGCCGAGATAGGAGATTAAGCCGGACAGATCGACCAGGTATTCTGCATCCGGAATAAAGAATGAGTGAACGATGGACATGTGTATAAGGTTATCCTCGATAGCGCGAGACTGGTGGGTGCAGAACAGACAATCATGAATCGATATGCGTGCTCGGGTCGCCGAAATCTTCTTATCGATAGTTTTAACTGTGGCCGTAATGGCACTTTCGGCCTTGCGTTCTGGTAATGTCGGCCTTGCCTCTAACACTTTTTGGTCGAAAATGGATGCGCTGACGGGAGGGAGAGAGGCCACGCGTCGTTTCATATTATATCGATGATGGTCTGAGCGATAATGCACTCCTAGCCCGGTTTATCGATGTCAATAACTTGAATAAGACATTAGTTGACGCACTTTGTTCCTCTGCAGAGAGGAAAGCGATTGAACATGATAAACATGTAAAAAGGGCTTGATTCGTCGATGGCCCTTGCATGAGTGGTGCAGCCAAGTGTGTCGGAAAAACCCGGATTATAACTTGCATGGCTGGAGAAAAGGAATACCGGGCGAGCAGATATGTCCTGGTGATACATGGAGGTGCGGGTACCATGTCAAGGAAAGGCTCTACCCATGAGCAGCATGCGGCTTACAAGACCTCCTTAAGGCTCGCTTTGGAAGCAGTCAGTCAAATCGCCTTCCACGACGGACCCTACATGATCCTGAACACCTCTTCTTCAAGGGATACGATGTCCTTCGAGGGAGGCGAAGCCATAGATGCCGTAGTCGCAGCTGTAACGTCAATGGAAGGTGAACTCCTGCTCTCTATCTCATATCTTGTCGCTGATTGCACACAAGACAATCCACTCTTCAATGCTGGCAAAGGTGCCGTTTTCAACGTCCAAGGAAAGGTTACATCAGAATATTTCATAACCCTCTCAGAGTTTGACATGAGGTCAGAACGAACTTGAAGCGTCACTTATGCTTTCAAAATCCCCGGCTTCGCATCCCAACATCTCTGTTAGTCGACGTGGTCTTGGCCTCACTCTCCTTACGCGTGCTCGCAACCCTTCTCAGCTCGCTCGCGCTCTCTACTTGTCGCCGTCTTCCGCGCCTCATACATTTCTCTCTGGCGCTACAGCGGAAGAGGCCGGCTCCTCTCTCGGTGTTCAGCTTGTCGATCCATCCTACTTCTTCACCGAACATAGGTGGAGAGAACACCGCCGCGGGCTAGGGCTTCCAGAGCAACCCCTTCCCCAGGAGCTTCCGCCTTCTTACGAAGATGTCATGCCATCTCTTGATCAGTTGCCGACGGGCACGGTAGGGGCCGTGGCCTTGGACACCAGAGGTTGTATTGCCGCATTGACATCCACGGGCGGTCGAACAAACAAACTCGTGGGGCGTATTGGGGACACACCTTCCATGGGAAGTGGATTTTGGGCTGAAGAATGGGACACCCACAACACAAGCACACAAAACTGGTTCCGCAGAGTTCTATCCAAGATATTCACGGATAAGCCGCCAGCCCGTGCAGTAGGCGTTTCTGGTACTGGAGATGGTGACGTGAGGTATCTTTCTACTTGTGATATCCATGCCTCGTCTAACTGCTGGATTCGCAGTATTTTATTCGACTTTCCACCGCCACTACTGTCGCGCACAGGGTCAAGTATCTGCATGAACAACTGGAGGTAGCCGCAAAGCAAGCTGTGGATGATCTCCTCGTGCATGGCGGGATAGGAGGTGTCATTGCACTCGACGATCAAGGCAATGGTGAGCTTCCTTCGCTGTAAATCCAGACCATTTGAGGTATTTTTGGTCCAGTTGCCATGCCACTCAACTGTCCTGGAATGTATCGTGGGCTGATTAGTGAAGATGGCATCCCAAAGACTGCGATCTTTGCTGATGATGTCTGTAAGCTCCGCTTACCATTCACATCCCCACGTGATCTAAGAAGTCCGATATATATACTCATCGCACATATCTGTAGTTTCTAGTTTTCTCTCCCCATACAACAACCTTGTTTCTTCAGCTGTCCGAACCCTCCTGAGTGGACCGACCGAGGTCAGGTCTTCACTTTTGAAGAAACAATCGTTGCCCTCGGGCTAAATATCTTGGACCCTGAACATCCCGGACCCTGAACGTGAACATCCCAGACCCTGAACATTCCCCCCCCCCTCCCTGGCGGCTCTCCCACGCTGGACTCCCCTCTCGATCCCCTGACGCCCTCGACAGACTCGTCGGACTCGATTGCCACACACTTCCATAACGGCACCGACAGACCCAGCCTTCTAGCACGATTACAAGGTGCTATTGACTCATCTCTCTCTCTCTCTTCCTTGTCCTCGACGTCCCTGCCCCAGTCCCCCCTCAATTTGCCTGTCCTCTCTCCCTCCCCACGACCGCATATAGCCACCCCAGAACCTAGTTCCTCAAAGCCCGACACCAAACGACCGCATATAGCCACACCCCCAAAGTCCGACCCGCTTTTCCAAATATCCTCGGAATCATCGTTGTTCTCCCGACTCTTTGACACCTCCGCGCACTCACGGA
This sequence comes from Entoloma clypeatum, assembly GCA_963565915.1. NCBI lineage: Eukaryota > Fungi > Basidiomycota > Agaricomycetes > Agaricales > Entolomataceae > Entoloma > Entoloma clypeatum. Next base: position 3,848,931 of record OY751485.1, on the reverse strand, counting down.
CCCCCCTTGTTTCACCACAGTCCCTCCCTGTCCTGCCCCTGGTTTCCCCCACGCCGACCCCCCTCCTGTTCCCTCCCAGCCTTATTCCCGACGACTCCGACTCAGACTCTGACTCGAGCTCCGAGTACTTGTTCTCCGGCCATCATAGCACAATGTATTCATACTCTGGCCTCGCCATGCCCACTGTTCCCGCCTCTGCAGAACCATTGGCTCGCCTCCTGAATGAAGGCACCATTGGCAAACCACCCATGGTCTCCGACGGGAAGCTCACCCTACCCGTGACGCAGGCTTTCGAAATCGCCGCGGCACGTTATTTTAACCACAAAGCAATCCTCCCAGCCAACCAGGTCCGCCAAGTCCTTCTAAATTTTTCTACACCTTCGATCTACTCTTGGGCATCCACAAACCAAGACACCCTCGCCGCACTATCTTTCCCGCAATTCATGACAGAACTCAAGAAGAGATGGCTCCCTGTTGACTGGGAGGACGAGATTGTTGCCCGGGTCATCAACCACCAGAACCCCAACCACTCCTTCTGGGAATGGAGCAATGATTTCTGTGCTGCGAATGCTCTGATGTCTCACCGCCCTGCCATCCACGTTGCCGCCGACAACATCCGTGAATATTTAATTATACGTATGATCCCAACGCTGCGAACTGCATACCGCCAGAACAACTCCGTCGGCATTCTGCAAAATGCATCCCCAGGCATGAATCCAGATGGGACTCCACGCGCAGCGACCCTGCCTACCGGCCTTCTCGACAGCATCCCATCCTTCGAGGCCTGGCAACTCCACGTCCGGCTGATTGACGAGAAGCTGCGTGCAGAGCGCTCCGTAATGTTCTCCGCCATTGCCTCCCACGTCATGCAACATACCCCTCCCACCCCCACCACCAACGCCAATGTTTTCCCCTTGCCTCCCCGTCCCAATATTCCCCCACCCCCCCGGCCCACGACTACGGCCACCACATCAAACTACAGCAATCGTATCTCACGCCCCAACGACGCCATCGGTATGGAACCCCTCACAGACGACCAACGCAACCTCCTCCGACAGTTTGGTGGTTGCTTCTCCTGCCGAGAATTCTACACATCCCACGTGGCTGCCCAGTGCCCCTACCGCCGCCCAACAGTTGAAGCCGTCGCAAACTGTAACCAGGCGGGTGCTGTGGCTGCCGCCACGGCCAAACGCGCTCCCGATAACAACCCCACGATCGTCGCCTCCGTCTCGGTCTCCCCAGCACCTATTGAGTCTACACCCACCGTTATTGCAGCGGTGATGACCCCCCCTCGCCGCACTCCTCTCCTTCCGGCCCCTGCCCCCCCAGTCACCCCTCACCTCCCTCCCCCTCCTGTCCATGTCCCGTTCTCCAATAACTTTTACCCTGAGCTTAACTCCTCATCTCCGCCCCATGCCAGATCAATCCCTGTTTCTGCCATCTTCGACAACCAGCCCATGGCCAGCGGGGACAACTCCTCATCCTCTGAAGATGACGCGATCTCCATCGACTATAACGAAGGCTTTGCCTCAGATGAGTATGTATCTTCTCCCCTCACTTCTCTTCCTTCCCCCAATGCCCCCACTCCCCTCTCCAATTCCTTCTCCCTCCCCGAACACATCTGGTGGCCCTGTGCCATCGATGCCCCTGCCACCTGTGCCCCGACACATATTCGTGCTCTTATTGACACCGGTTGCCCACCAGTCCTGATTTCTGAAGAAACCGTTGACGTCTTCGCCCTCACCCGCCATCGCGCATACAAAAGCTTTGAAATCTCGGGCGCTTACAGTGGGGATGAGGACGCCTGTCGGGTCACACATTATGTTAAACTGCACTTACAATCGACAGACGCCTTATGGACCTCACACGTACTACATGCCTTCATAGTCCCTAACCTTCATGCAGATATTATTCTTGGCCTCAGCTTCATTAAGCAAAATAGAATTGTCATTGACGTCGAATGCAACACTGCGAAATGCAAGGATGACGGTTACGACCTCTTGAACCCCCCAGACCTCAAGAATGTGCGGAGGAACCCTCCCCTGTCCCCACCACTACGCCGCAAACTCGAGAGGAAATTGATCCTAGAGGGCCGTCTTGCCTTCAGACTACGCCACAAATCCGTCCTTGGAGAGCTCGGTGAACTTTTCGCGAAGAACCCCAAGCGCTTCGACTTCTCTGCACATACGATTGGGGACGTCAACATCGTCGCTCTAATCAGATCCCGTGTCGAACAACTCGCTCTCGCCGACAGTCTTTCCGGATTGGATGCGAAATTCAAGAAACTTTTCTCCGACTGCTTCCCCTCCGACATTCCCCATGTCGACCTGCTACCCGACGATGTCCATCATCGCATTGAAATCAAGCCCGGCTCCACCTTTGCCACTTCCCGTCCGTACTCCTGCCCCCGCAAATATCGCGATGCTTGGAGGATGCTCATCAACCAGCACATCGCAGCAGGACGAATCCGACCCTCCTCCTCCCCTTATGCTTCCCCTTCCTTCATCATCCCCAAGGCTGATCCTGAGGTCCTTCCCCGATGGGTGGTAGACTATCGTTTACTCAACAAAGTCACAGTTCCTGATGCCTTCCCCCTGCCTCGTATCGACGATATCCTTGCAGACTGTGCCAAGGGAAAGATCTGGGGAACGATAGACATGACTAATTCATTTTTCCAGACCCGCGTCCACCCCGACCATGTCAAGTATACCGCAACATTAACGCCGTTTGGCCTTTGGGAATGGACCGTCATGCCCATGGGCTGCCGCAATGCCCCCGCCACCCACCAACGGCGAGTGTCACTGGCCCTCAAGGACCACATTGGCAAGATCTGCCACGTGTACCTGGACGACATTGTCATCTGGTCCAAAGACCTCCCAGAGCATGAGGCCAACATCTCCACCATCCTTAAAGCACTGCGCCAGGCTCACCTGTTCTGTTCCTTGAAGAAGTCCAAACTATTTTGCCACGAAATTGATTTCCTAGGTCACCATATCTCAAGCCGCGGGATCGAGGCCGACAAATCTAAAATCCAGAAAATTCTCGACTGGCCGCGCCCAAGGAACGCCAAGGAGGTTCGTCGCTTCCTGGGCCTCGTCCGCTACATCGCTGCATTCCTACCCCGCCTCGCTGAACATACTGCGATCCTGACCCCTCTCACCAAGAAAGACTGTAACAATGTCTTTCCCAACTGGACAAAATCGCACCAGCATGCCTTCGATTGCATCAAATCACTTGTCACTTCCTGTGATTGCCTCACCTCCATCGATCACGTCAACCCAGGCGACAACTTGATCTTCCTCACCTGTGATGCCAGCAAACGACGCATAGGGAGTGTCCTCTCATTCGGCCCCTCGTGGAAGTCTGCCCGGCCTGTGGCTTTCGAAAGCCGAGCCCTTCGCGATGCGGAGAAACACTACCCGGTACACGAACTCGAGCTGTTATCCATTATCCACGCCCTCCGTAAATGGCGGTCTGATTTGCTAGGCTCACACATCCACATCTACACCGACCACAAAACCCTTCAAAACTTCGAAACACAACGCGACCTGTCCATGCGCCAGGCGCGATGGATGGAATATATATCCCAATACGACCACTCCATTACATACATAAACGGAGAAGCCAACAGCGTTGCGGACGCAATGTCACGCTTTCCTGATAGAGGCGACCCTGCGCAAAGTCCTTGCCCCACACCGGACTCCCCCACCTCCGTCGCTGCCATATTCCGTATCTCCTCCGACGATTCCTTCACATCAGACATTCGCACTGGATACGCAAACGATGGCTGGTGTTCAAAGCTAATCAACGACCTCAAGGGTAATAGTGTTGATGTCAAGTTTGGCCTGAAAGTGAAAGACGGCCTACTGTTTGTTGGCAACCGCCTCGTCATACCAAACATCAAAAGCCTTCGGGAAGGGATTTTCCGCCTTGCACATGACAACCTCGGCCATTTCGGTGGTGACAAGACCTACGAGGCCCTTCGACACGAGTTCTACTGGCCCAACATGCGCCGCGACCTACTCAATGCCTATGTCCCATCATGTTCTCAATGCCAACGTAATAAGTCACGCACCTCCAAACCCCCTGGTCCCTTACATCCGCTCGCTATCCCGGATGGCCGCTTCAAATCGATCGCCATGGACTTTATCGGCCCGTTACCTTCCGACAATGGTTTGGACTGCCTCCTCACGATTACTGACAGACTTGGTGCCGACATCCAACTTGTCCCTTGCCGAACCGACACATCTGCGGAGGAACTGGCTGACCTTTTTTTCGACCATTGGTATTGCGAAAATGGATGCCCCGAGGAAATGATTACGGACCGCGATAAGCTCTTCATGTCGAAATTCTGGAGAAGCCTAATGACTCTCACAGGGATTAAGCACAAAGTTTCAACCTCTTACCATCCTCAAACAGACGGCGCTTCCGAACGAACGAACAAGACCGTTATCCAAAGCATCCGTTTCCTTGTCGATCGCGATCAAGTGGGCTGGGTTAAGGCACTGCCAAGGGTTCGTTTCAGCATTATGAACACTGTAAACTCATCAACAGGCTATGCACCATTCATGTTGAAATCGGGCCACCACCCCCGCCTCATTCCACCGCTGGTACGGGGTGCACCCAGTTCGGCCACGGATGATCCAGCTCCCGCAACTACCTTCATCCGACGACTCTCGAGTGACATTGCAGAGGCTCAGGACAGGCTGCTGGCCGCGAAGTTAAATCAGGCACACAACGCAAACCTCTCACGCGGGCCGGACCCTCATTTCCACATTGGCGACAAAGTCCTTTTATCCACAGAACATAGACGACGGGACTACATACAAGCAGGAGATGGACGTGCAGCGAAGTTCATGCCTCGTTACGATGGCCCCTACCGCATAACACACGCATTCCCCGACTCCTCAATGTATGGACTTAGCATGTCAAGCGCATCGAGGGTACACCCGAAGTTCCACGTCTCCCTACTGAAGCCATACATAGAAAATAACCCCGAGCTGTTCCCGAGTCGCGTCCGACATCCGCCCGCCCCGATCGTAACTGAGGATGGCCAGGTGGAATGTTTCATCGAGAGGATCATTGATGAACGTGGAAAAGGAAAAAGGCGACAGTACAAAGTCCGGTGGCTTGGCTACGGCGAAGACGATGACGAATGGCTGCCAAAATCTCAGCTTGAAGATGCGGCCGCACTCGATTGCTGGGAATCTCGGAATGGATAGAAGCTTTCGAAAACGGGTGGTTCAATTTTTCAGAGGTTGGGAGAGTGTAAGCTCCGCTTACCATTCACATCCCCACGTGATCTAAGAAGTCCGATATATATACTCATCGCACATATCTGTAGTTTCTAGTTTTCTCTCCCCATACAACAACCTTGTTTCTTCAGCTGTCCGAACCCTCCTGAGTGGACCGACCGAGGTCAGGTCTTCAATGTCCTGGATTGATCTCTCGATATGGAGTAGAAACGAACCTTATCTCAAGCAAACCTACTCGTGTCCGTCCTCTTCAGCCAGATATTGCTTCGCGGGGAGCATTCCATACCTATGGCATATCTAAGATGCTACCTTCTGTGATTATCCAGAAATGTGTTAACTTTCTGCCCGATTCTGTCCCAAGACAGGTTATTTCGATTCACAGTGACACTCTTCACGAATACCCTTCCATTACGAGAATTCGTAGCCTATCGCCGTCTATTCACGACGTGTGGCACATCTTCTGCTTGCTATTCCGCTCATAAACGTGATTGCGTCTTCGACCAAGTCTTCAACGATCCGGCTCCCCGATCAAAATTGCCTGGTCATCAAGATGCCTCGAACAATGGACTAGTGGTATATGAAAAATTCGCAAATCACAGAAATTGAACTTGATAGAGGAAGCAGATGGATTTGAGGAAATTGACGCCATATATTCAGTGGAGCACCTGCTGTATGTTACAAGGATACATCAATCCATGGTTATCCGCTGGAAGGTTTAGAAAGGGCTATCCGCAGACGCTGCCTTAGAGGGCTTTCCTCGTCGACCGAATTCGCAATTGTCCCTGTCGCAGTGACATCCTGATCTAGCATTGGTGGTAATCGAATGGAATCGGTCTCTGTAGCTGTACTGCTAGGATCAATGTTGGGATCGATGATTTCGACGCCTGTCGGCCCGTCCTCGACATCTTGGACTGTTTCATGAACAACCGCCACGCGTGTCCATCGGCGCTGGCGGGTGTACTGCAAGCAAGATGAATGAACATCTGAATCATATTTAATTTGGCATAATATACCTTGCCGATGCCACCCTTGCTACTCAGTGCCTCCCACTTGTTATCACCATAAATCCAACCGTCCGGATCAGTAGCAATGGAATCCTCTTCAATAAATCCTTGACCTCCATCAAACCCGGCATCGTTATCATGGCTCCCGTTCCCAGTATTGCTGCCTATGATGCCTGATTCGCGCATTTTCCCAGCGGCTTTCAACAGCCTGCTACCGCTGCCTCCCGCGGGCGGCAAGGTGTCATCGGGGACAGTCCTGTCCACACGACTGAGCCGGCCTGTGTCGGTGCGGATTAGGACTTTCCATTCTGGCTCCTCCCAACGCCAAATGGCTGTTCTTTTGACGCGTTTCCCCTTCGCGTCGGACAAGAAGACGGTTGTTGATGCAGGGAGTGCGAAGGCACTCGGAGGAGAAACGGGTGAGTGGACAGGAGGCGAAGAACACCATGAGGGTCGCTCGTTTGGCAGGAGAGCAGCTGTCCAATCGAGGCCCATCCACCAGCGCTGGTTCTCGTATATGGTAAAGAGGAAGGAAAGCTCAGGAGCTGCAGTCGGGGACGTTGTCGTTGGCTGGTGAGAAAGGATAATCGGTGGGAGGGGTTGCGCAGTGAGAAAGGAGAGGACACAGCGTAAAGTGAACCGGCACCAAGCGCTACGAAAGAAAACGGCAATGGCAAGACCGGTGAATGGGGCACGGATAAGGAGGAGGAGGGTTCCAGCAAGAGCGAGGAGGATGCGGATGGGAACGCAGTAGGTGAGGAGGAGATAGGGGGGGTACGAGATGCTGACGATGCGGAGGGCCGTGCCTTGACTGGAAGGCTGCGGGGGCGGGCGGGGGAGAAGTGAATAGATGGTCTGTAGGTCAGTCACAACGGCTTGTAGACTCTGTTCTGTGGTGAGGACGAGCGCCGGTCTGCGACGCTGCAGAACGAGGAGCACAGCGAACACGAGCAACGGCAGCAGATACCGCAGAGCAGTTTCGGCGGATAGACAGATCGCCCACCAGAACGCGACAGCGAGCCATGCCCGTTGCCAGGTCTGGCGCCAACTGGCGATCTCGAGGCCGTGACGCGCTCCGGCGATGAAAGGAGCAAGCTGGACGAGGACGGCAGTGAGGGGCTGGGGTACGGAGCGGACAAAGTCGACTAGAACGATGGGCATGGAGGGAGACTCAGGGAGGGGGAACATTCACATGCATCTTCAAGTTGTCGCCGCGACCACCGTCGCCTGGCTCGTCTCCTTCGCCGTCCTCAACGCCGCTACCTGTCTGCTTCCGCTGTTTGACGCGTCGCCACGCCTTGTCCGCGCCTCGCTATGGCCACTCATGCGCTGGGACAGCTTCCACTTTGCCGCCGTGGCCGATGACGGCTATGCATATGAACACCAGTGGGCATTCCTCCCTGCGACGCCGTACCTTGTAAGCGTCGTGGGTCTCGCCTGGTGGCCTGTCGCCTTGCTCGTCCTTGCATGCGCGTCGACGACCACCCTCTACCAGCTCTCCCTCCACCATTTCCCCGCCTCGCCATCGCTTGCCCGCCTTGTCACATTCGTCGCCCTCCTTCCCACTAGTCCCCCGACCCTGTATTTCGCCCCGTATGCTGAGCCTTTCTTCACATTTCTATCTTTCAAAGGTACCCCTCTCAGCCATAGCACCCCGTCACGAACTTACGCAACATCCCTTACTAGGCATGCTCCATGCAGCACGGCAACAATGGGTATTTGCGACCATCTGCTTTACCATCGCCACTGCATTTCGCTCGAACGGCGTTCTACTCGGTGGCTACATCATCTGGGGTCTCGTCGTTCATCCATTTCTCAGACGCGAAAAGGTCCGTACCCTCTTCCCCCGGCTCCTTCATCTCACCATCTACGTCCCTTCAGAACTCGTTACCTAGGGTAGTGTATGCCGCCGTGCTCACCGCGGCCGTCGCCTCCCCCTTCGTCTACTACAACTATCTTGCATACCAACTGTTTTGCACACCCAGTCCATCTCTACACGCCCCACCTTGGTGTTTCTGCCGCCCGTCCTCCATCTACACATACGTCCAATCGAAATACTGGAACGTCGGCTTTTTGCGCTACTGGTCCCTCGCACGGCTTCCTAACTTCCTCGTCGCCGCCCCACCAGTTGCGCTATTGCTTGCGTTTTCCCTTCATCACATACTTTGGGGCCTTTTCCCGCTCCTTCGCAACAGGTTATTTCCCTCTTCGGCGCTCCAATACATTCAACCGGCTTCGCCTTTTCTGACATCTACAATAACGCCTCATATCATTCATACCGTCATTCTCTCCATTACGCTCCTCTTTTTTTCACATACCCAGATCATATTACGACTATCTGCTGCTCTCCCCACCATTTATTGGGCTGCAGCCTGGCTTTTGCTGTCTCCACCCGAGAAGAAGTCCTTGTTCAGATGCGGTCTCCTTTGGATCTGGTGGAGTCTCTTGTGGAGTCTCATGACTTTGGGTTTGTGGGCTGCATTTTTACCACCTGCGTGACCTTACTACATACATGTATGAAAATATTACAACTGTCATGAATAATTCAAGTGCTCGACAAACATCAACTATAACCAAGTGAAGACTGTCCGTGTTTGTAAGGGGTATATGTTATTGTCTGTTATAAAGTTTATCTAGATGCACTGCTAGTGACAACGACGGCTCCAGACGATGGCGATGTCTCTGCAGGTAATGTTTCCGCAGATAAAATCAGTGTAGAGGAAGGCTGCTGTGAAGTCGGGGTGAATACCACTGCCGTCGAAAGTGAACCGGATGCCTCTGGGGTGTTAGTAGAACCTGCCGCAGAGCTGTTGGAAAGTTGCTCGACCTTTTGCTGCGCTACCGCTGCAACCTGATATGTCGTAGGTACAGCCTTCTGGTTCATGTGAAGCCAAGGTATCTCGTAACCGCCTTCACCGACATGGACCGTAGCGGCGGCGGCCACATCGAGGATACCAGCCGGTATAATCCCCAGAGAGGCGGGGACCCCCTGTGTCAATAGAACACCCCCAAATACGCCGGAGTTGACAGTTTGACCAGGAGGCACAACGAACGAGGAGAAGGATTCGCTAAAGTGCGCGTAGATCTGATTGTTTAGTCCGGCATCTGATTGCACGAAATTGAGAACGAGTGGGGCAGGTAAAGGATTGTGGACCTATACGAATGTGTCAATTTCTATGTCTCGGAAACAGGAGGTGTTGAAAATTGCGTACGTCAAACGATACTGAGACTGTATTATCGACAAAGGTCTCCAAACCTATGAAGACATTGATGTGTGTAATCAAGTTTGGTTGGTTGAGGCCTGGATATGTCGTTTGAGCTCTAGTCGAGAGAACTGGGTTCTCCTTACCAGTCAGCGCTGTATTCAACTGCAGTTGCGCCAGCCCAGGATTCAAGGATGGGAAGGGACTACTGCTACCGTCCCCATGAATTGTGAGTGGTAATTGATCACCCGTTTGGATAAATTGGGTCAAAAATTGCTATATCACCCCCAACTTCAGCAAGATGACAAGATTGATTGATCTGGGTACGCACCTGGGCAACGGTGTCGTTGGCATTTGTAGGTTGGTAGTGGAATTCCGTCGTTGCTAAGTTACTTCCTGGATGGAGGTCCAAAGACTACAACCCAGCTTTCAGGAGCTTTTTCAAGAACGCAAATTCAACGACTTACGTTAATTGCGGCCCGTCCAATGATGACATTCTCATAGATGACGGGAAGAGATACACCGACTGTGTCAAGACTTATGTTCGATGGGTTTTGCAGAGACGTTGTTGTAGTCGTCAATATGAACTCATTCCCCCCAGCGCCGCCGCTGCCCTGCACCGTAATATTTGTCAAGGTCGCCGTATGCTGGAACGAATCAATGCCTAGAGGAAGGGAGGTAAAATCGGTGGGAACCGCTTTCTCATGTAGACTCACCTTGCAGGCTGGAAGGCACGTTGAAAAGTATACCAGTGATAGGAATATCACCAACTGTTGTCTTGGCCACCACATCGGCCGAACCTTTGATTGAAAACTCGACCTCATTTAAAAGAGTCACTCCAGCAAACAATTGAGCGAATGCCGGAGGACTGAGTGCGATTAAAGGTACGTCTTGGAATGAAATCTCGAGATCAGCAATGTTTCCGGTGGATACTTCAGCATTGACGGGGACCTGAGGTAGAACCAGCTATATAGGGTTAGATACAGGGCTGCCGAGTTCCTAATTTCTCGCTCACCTGGGCTATATCCACCCCGTTTCCGTTGAGAATAATAGTTTGTCCTGCCTGTACAACTTGAAGGGAAAAGCCGAAAGGATTCTTGTATTTGGCGAGTGAAGATCGAGAACTGGTCGGTGGCGCAAAGGCCTGATCGGCGGATACCATGGTGACACTCAAATCATTTAAATTAATGGATTGTATCACCTTTCGGGAATGAGATCATGCCAGTTCAGATATTTCAAGAGGAATATGGCGCTTACATCGAATTTTTGCCCAGGGAGCGTAACCTCGAGGCTCAGTGTCTTGAAAGCTTCACTCAACCAAGTCACCGGACCGTTAGATCCAGCTGGCTGCACAGACTCTCCTTTCACTGTCAAAGTTTGATTTTGCCCAGCCAAGAAGCCTGAAAATAGAAGGCCGAGGTTGGTTAAACCTGCACCACTTTGTGGAGTGATGTGGCCAGAAAGATGTGTTAGCGTCTTCGAATTAGGAGCAAGGAACAGGTTGCTCCCGGAGAGCGCTATATTATACATTCAAAAAAGGAATATATTATGATGAATTGGTACTTACGACCGATTTGGGTTTCCTTAAAGAACGATTGGAAGGTAACGGTCCCGAGATCGATACCCAATTCTGGGCAAACTATATCAGCAGTGGTTAACAAGTAAATAGACTAGACAACTGACGCGCTGTTGACGGTATGAGAGAATCGGTTTCGATATGAATACCACCAGAGGGGTCATCAGATGGAAGTGCGAAGTTACTGATGGTGACCCCTGGAAAGTTGTTGAAAGCTTTCAACGTGATGACCTTGTTCAGGATTACATTATCGAAGATCGTCCCGAGCGCTGTGAGGCGAAGCTTCGGCGTCGAGATGGTCCAATCGAAACTCGGTTCATGCAGCAAGGCAGTGGCAAAAGATGTAAATCTACGAATAAATGTGAGCTTACTTCACTTCAACACATGAGAGTTCACCGTACGCGGCAGAATTGGTGATTGTCAGTCGACCTTTGGCTCTGTAATCAGGTACTCCTTTATTAGCCAAAGCACAGACTTGACCACATCAGTTTTGAGTGCGGAATTTTTCACGCGAAAACGCAAAGCTCACTCGGCGGAAGTTCAATCGTGGCAATACCCTGGCCATTCCAGGCAACGCTATCGGCAAAAATGAGACACTGATCGTGCACAGGGGGGGAAGGACACTCACCTGAGTGGTTCTGTGAATTCTATCAAGGCATCCAAAGGGCCAACATTTGTCAGAGATCCAACCAAAGAAACGTCAAACCCATCATCAGATATGTTCCTGGTGCAGGTGATCAAAAGTAGTCAATCAGGAATTGGCATTGACGAACGTGATATTGACTTCTGTAAATGCAAGGTTTGCTCCATCCACGAGATGCTGAGAGATAGGCCCTGCGATAGCACCGACCAGAAACAGGACGGTTTTATCAACAATGGCAGGGACACTGTTTTGATTGAAGGCCAAATCAGTCGCAACTATGCCACAGAGGTCAGAGTTTGAAGATCAGGACTGGAGCCGAAAACGCACAATCGTCCAATTTCACAGATGTTTTGACAGCCAGGTCGACTTTAAGACCGGCTAAGGCCTTCAGAATAGCCCCAGCTGCATCGAATTGTAAGCCACTAGAGATAAGACGGGGGGTTAACACTAAACGGAATTACAAGACCGTCATACCTGACACATGTAGGGGCATTCGTATTAACGGTGGTCGTGACCTGACTCGGATCAGTACACAAAGAGCGCTGTGACGAAGGACATGCGCACAGGAGGTTTAAATTGCGGATTGTTGATGAGGAATTGGAATAAAAGTGGTAGCGGCCCGAGATCAACACCGTCTTGTTGAGCGGCGATAGTCAGGAGCTGAATAATTGCCAAGGGTTCGATGTTGAACTGGAAAGGTAACACCGGGGATGTTACGGTGGAATGACCGTCCGCGTGCAAGGGGTTTGAATGTATGTCCACGTTATTGATTTTTCCGAGCAGGATTCCATGAAACGTGGCCGTCGCATCGACTCCAAGCAGATTAATACTCGCAGTAAAAGGGTTTACAAGCGTGAAGAAGGTGGAGGCAACGCCGGTCTTGGTTATATCCAAAGGGAATGTCAAAGCTGCGCTCTTGATCAGAGTTTGTTGTAGGGCGGGAATTGTGACAGGCGATAAATGTATCTGAGACAAGGCAGGCTTGAGAGAATCAATCGATGTGGAGCCAGACGTGCCACTGATGGTTGTGTCAACGTTTATGCCTTGTAAGAAGTTCTGAAGAAGTGTCTGTCCTGCGTCAACAGCGGCCCCACTCGGCGCGAAGTGCACATCTAAAATTGGGTTTGTTCGCGAGAATGCTTCGAGATTTCCCTTGAACTCACCCGTGGCGTAGCTTGCGTTCCCGGGATGTATGACCAGGTCGTCCTGAGCAACACGTTGAATATTGAGTGTGATTTAGTATCACTAACACTCACAAGATTGGCGGAGCCAATGGTCTCTCCTCTGGGAGTCAATATATCAGGAGCCGGATATCGACAGCGTGAGGGTTCCACAACTTACTGGAATTGCAATGAAAAGGAAACATCGCCAGTGCCTAAAATATGGGTTGAGTTAGTTAGAAAGGGTGTTATGGAACGCTCGGGAATACTTACTGATGGTCAAATTGCTGAGCGGCAGATGCGTGAGCTGGGGAAGACGGAATGTCAAGTTGCTTACCTTGGGTTGAACAGGCTCGTGTTTACTTTGATCAATAGGAAATCCGAGTAACCATGCTTGACATCCAAACCACCGACTGTAACCGGTTTGGCATCCAGTCCTTGAAGGCCTTCGAGGGAGGTATCCACCGAGAAATCAATTCCCTGGAGCGAAAGCAGCCCCACTGCTGTCTTTGCGTCTGCCTTGGCAGAACCAGAAAGGTGTAAGGTTTGTGTTCCCCCTAGAGTAGTTGCAGCTACGAAGTTGTCGAAAGTCGAGTGTTTGTCCCCGAAGACGGCGAATGGCACGTCCGAGAACGTGAGATAAATGATACGATTATTTACGTCCGTGCGCGTTGAAGCCTTGGGAAGGGGCAGTTGGGCGAAAGAGGTACCCTCAAACCCGACGGTGATTGTTTGTTCCAAGGAAGTAATGTCAAGGGGGAAACCGAAGGGCAACTGGAAAGCTGCTTGAGTCGAAGTGCTGCTCGTTAGGGGACTGTATGCAGTCCCTTCAGTGAATTGCAGCTGCAATTCATTGAGGTTAATCGATTTGATGACATTAAGCGCCCCGCGATTAGGCAATATCGTGTCGACCTGGAGCGTTTTGATTGCTTGGTTCAACCAAGTCACCTGAGATTGTTGTACATGTGAAAACGTGTTGGAAAGTAACTATCAGGGGACGACGCACCTCAGAGGATCCCGCGCTAGTGCCCCGAACTTGTACATTGCTATCTTCACCATGAACGAATTTATTAAAGACTCCAGATACTGCGGAAAGACCGGCTGAGGAATCCTGCGGCAAAAGACGCCCAACGAGCGCAAGATGAGAAGAAGACTGGGGGGCGAGGGTCACGGCTCCTGCACTTGATACCGAAGCAATTACTAGGCCATCAACATAGGTGTCAAAACCAATGGAATCCAGTTCAATGCCAACTTGAGAGGGCTAAAAGACAACGTCAACTTCTGTGAAACTTAAACTAGCGGTTGGAAGACTTGCATTAGTCGTAATCGCATCAAGAGTGAGATGGATCCCGCCAGATGGATCGTCCGATGGGAGGTCAAATGTGTTGATTTTCACACCGTTCTTTAACCCATTGAAGCCTTTCAAGGTGACGGTTTTTGACGCGAGGCTTATACCGGGAACGGTGATGCCTGTTACCCAGAGTGTTATCAGCAAGAACAGAAAGACGTTGTCTGACTAACCCAGCGCACTGACTGCATGGAAGGTTAGAATATTGATTTGACACGAGGACGTCCATGCTGCTCACCTGTAAGGTTTTCGCCTGAGATCTCCCAGTCAAAGGATTCTGTGGCAAGCAATGTCTGCAAAATAATCATGAGTAAGACTGAGATCATAATAATCGGTTGTTGACCTTAGTAAAATCAGTCAAATGGGTAACATCGGCAACTTGGAAGGTGGATTCTACGTCAATCGAGGCTCCAGCGTCGCCTGTCACTTTGACATCGCCAATCTTGATGTTTCCCAAAGGCTTTCCGGCCCATGTGACAGTGAGACCAGAAGGGAACGATATAACAGCGTCAACTAAGGAGTTTTGTATGTAAGGAGCTGCTTCTGAAAGGGCCAAAGGGCTTACAAGGGCCAGCGTTTGTTATGCTACCTTTCAGCTTGGTTCCTGCTTCTATGTCAAGACCAAGCAAAGGGAAAAAAGACCGAGTGAAGGTTCGCACCGAAAGCTGTTTGTTGAGGGTTGGTGATAACAACGTTTGATATACTAGTGTGCATGCGATCAGAGAAGGTGTGAAAGAAAAGAAAAAATTGGGGCAAGCTCGTCCTTACCCCAAGGCAGCACCGCTGACTATTTTCTGAACGATGGGTTGAGCGAGAACGGGCAGGATGAGGTGCAAGCTGTCATCAGTTACTATAGGTACACTGGATTGTGTGTATTGCAGACTCGTATGATAATCGCCTGGGGAGACAAAGTTGCATTATGCCTGATATTACAGTCGACCTTCTTCAGCTTACCGATCGTGACGTCCGCGGCCAATTGGACATCCGACTGGAGTTTCTTGAACGCAGCATCCACGAACGTAGGCAAATCGAATCCACTGTAGAAGAGGGTCAAATAAGGCTGAGTTTTGTATCCGACTGTGCACATACGAGTATAGGTTGGCATTCTGCCTCTTCTTGATCGTTGGGGGGCCTGTGATGGTTAGGTAGTTTATTCCCCCAAGCCGGACGATTCCGTCCAAGGGGGCTACGTTCAAACCTGCATCGACTGCCAAAGCACGAGTAATTGTAAAAAGGACCGCAGGGTCAAAATTCATGTCCAAATCGAGTGTTGGTGATGCTGTTGTAGACTTTGATGATGCAGTAAAGCCTGTCGTCGATTCAATTGTGCCCAATGATAATCCATACGAGGAGACCGTAGATGTAACCTTGTTGATTTGGAGAGGAGCGCTCCATGGGTTAACGAGAGACACGGAGACATGGCTGATGTTGTTTACTTTCCCGGTGGTTGGCAATACTGAAAAGAAGGAACGTCAGGAAAGCCACTGGGAAAATTTGCTATTTTTCGCACTTTCGAGCTTCCCTGTACTGATCAAACTCGTGTTCGAACCTGGTAGGGTCACCGAGACATTGAGGGTGCTAAAGGCTTCTACCAACGATGCGATATTTGTACTGCCACTGAATCCAGCAATGACAAGGCCCACGTCTGGCGGATTTGGTAAGAAACTTATCGGACAGGAGAAGGATATCTTCTAGACCTTTCCTTCCAACGAAATCGTTCAGGGTTTGTTGGCCTTGCGGATTTTGGTTGGGCTAAACAGCGTCAGTCATGTCGCGACAGCTTTCTCCGCGCTACTCACCGAAAAAATTGACTTCGCAGAGAGAGTATTGGTACCCCTGTGAAGAGTCAAATTGGGTAGAAGCGCGGTACCAATGGGCGCATCGTTTCTCAGAAGCTGCAGGGCTTTTTGGTAAAATGAAGTCATCAGGACGCGGAATAAGAAGTTATTGAAGTCACATACTTAGATCCCCTGTAGCGAGGTCAAGGCTCGACGGATTGAGGATGGAGACTACAAGGCGGATTGAACGTCATCGAACGATAAGCTGGCAAGCGAACACAAACCGTCAATTGCAAGCTCAAGCCCACTTTGGGTCCCTCCCTGCACATCCACCCCAACAATGGTGGTCAGGCCATTTAGGCCATTCAGACCATGCAGGCTACTTGATACATTGATGTTTATGGGGTCCAAGGTAATTTGACCGATGCTCGTGTTGGCTACAGCTCGAGAACTGCCAACAAGAAGGAAGTCTGCTTTGGCGAGGCTGGTTAAATTTGCATCTGAGAGAGTGGTATTGAGCAAAGCGAAATAGTGTGCCCAAAATACGAGTTACTGAATCGTGAGAACGCCGAATGTTGAGGGTCGGGACAAGACAATTTGGTGTTCGAGATGGTAATGTTGATCGTGCCTTCGGTATCCGTCGGTCCAAGGACTGAGACGGATGATTGGGAAGCTCCTAAAGGCTAGATATATGTTGTCTTGAGGGTGAATCGCACGACTCGTCACAAGGTCAGACGAACCGTTGAAAGTCCTACGACAGGATTTCCACCACTAACAATGTTTAAGTTGTTCTGGATTTGGCCAACATCCACGTTGAAACCGAAGGGCAGCTCTGAAGAGCTTCTCAGCGAGTGGTTTTCAATGAACGGAAAGCGAACATACTCAGAGTGGCTTGAACGGCGTTACTATTAGCAGTTGGACTCCACGGCGTATCCTCATCAAATGCGAGATTGAGATTCCCAATGTTTATGCTCTGGATCGGGTTAATGGGGGCGGGCGATTTGAAAGGCACATTGAGAGTGAGCTCTTGAAGCCCTTGGCTCAGCCAGGAAATCGTGGAATTGTCTGTTTGAATTGTAGACTGTCCGGTAGCAATGACAGGAGAAGATTGCCCGTTGAGGTAGTTGGTGAACAGTTGAGAGATAACAGCCACGTCGGAAGGGCGAGTTTGACGTTCCAAAACTCCGGTAAGAATAATATCATTGGGCCCTGGCGCCTAGAGCAAAAGGACAGATAAACAGATTAAGCTTCAAGGGTCCGTAAGCCATTCGAGGCAAGCGACGCACAATGACAGTGTTGTAGCCAGTACCTTTTCCGAGTGTTACATTCTGATATGAGAGTCCAAAAACGACAGTGCCAAGATTGATGGCAAAAGGGCTAGGGAAGATTCAGCTATCAGCGCGGTGTCGGTGATTTCGTATTTACCTAGGATTCGTGATTTCCGTCGTAGCTGCGAAATCGATGCCCCCTGCTGGGTTATCGCTTGGGAGCTGCAGGTCTTTCAAGACGACGTTGCCATTAAAACTGTTGAAGCCTGATCATAGGGGCCAAAATCAGACATTTTCGCAGTGGCGAACGCGATCCTACCTTTCAGGGTAACGAGTTTGTCAAATTTGACGCCTTTGGCGACTGGGAATTTTAGGGCATGGACACGTAAGTTTGTACTTTGCAGACGCCATGTGAAGTTCTGCGACGTGATGAGCTGACCCGAGAATTGACCAAAAGCAAGTTCATCGTCGATATTGAAAGTTGTGTTTTGATCAATCAGGGCACGCCCATTCTTGGCTGAAAGACCAGACAAATTCATGGATCCAATGTGTACTTGAGTCTTGGTGTCGACTACCCACGAAACGTTTACTTGCTCCGTGAACTCGATCAGGGCGGAAATGGAACTGGTATGGGCGACCTGATAACCATCAACGGGGGACGAGAAGACAAAAAAACACGCATACATTCCCTTGCAAACGCAAAGCGAAACTGTAAAGAACGCGAGTTATACCACTTACATCAGGGGTCGACGAAGAGACTGACCTGTTGTTCTGTGGCTGTGAAATGGTCGCCATCTGGACGTCCAAGGTTGACTTATTGACAATCAACTGAACGAGCGCCCGAACGACAGGAAAGAGAAGGATGAATAGTAAAGCGATGCCCAGTGGAATCATCACAATTTGAGAGATGATGAACCAGCGTCGCTTATAGAAGGGCTGCGAGGTCGCCGCAAGCTGCCGATCGCCTGATGTAGCAGCTGGACCTTCAGAAAATCGCGAGCCAGATATTGGGGCAGCATGTTCTTGGAAGGAGATGTGAGAAAGGAGGGAGAAAAGAAAGACATAGCGCACCTCTCAAGGAGGCTGCCAAGCTTCGGTTGCTCTCAGATGCGACGCCTGCAATACCGCTGCCGGGCCTGGCAGGCCTAATTTCCTCCATTGGCACGTATGACACTCGAGGAAGGTCGACGCGAGGACAGGAGGAAGGAGACGAGAGGGGACAACGCTTTATTCAATGGCGCATTTAACGGCGGCAACACCAGATGATACTACGACAGATTGGATCGCCCAGGGAGACGGCAACTCATGGCAACCATATGGTCAGGTTCTGGGAGAAGTCGGAGTCCTCGAGTTGTCGCTGGATCCAGCACAAGCCCTGCCAACTTTTTGATGAAAAACATCACAAGGTGTCCATTACACGCGATCAAAAAATCAACAGCATTTTGCGAAAGGAGTTCCGGCAAGTACAAGATCTGTTTCTTCGGTCGCAGATCTAATATCAGCCCCGTGGGGACAACCTCTACAGAATTAGTTACGTACACATGGGCCCACGCGGTAGCTCGTGTTGACAACTTCCAGTGAACGAAAATCCGAATTCAGGGCGCCCAAGCATGCGTACGCCAGCCCATTGCGACCTTGAACATGACATCGTCCCCGAGCATCCCCGCAATAAGCAAACCCGACATTATTCTGTGCGTGACATTCGACGCTAATTCGTCGTCCACACGATGACTCGTTCCGTCTGAGTTTAAATATGAGAGCGGCAAGATGGCGGCAAGCGAGTGTTGATTTCTACAGTAACTTAGCTCTCGATGGCGGTGAGGACGATGTCGCGCCACCAGCAACGACGAGGATTACCGATTGCGATCGTCTGCCTACAGGAGACTACCACCGCCTGCCCAGAATACCCATATATATTTCCCCCACACATGTCGTCCAATTGCATTGATAGTAAAGCTACTGAAGTTCCACGAACATTGGCCGCATCAGAAGCGCCTTGCGAGATGGTCGGGACTCCATACTTACCATCTTACTTTCTAAAAGGAAATATGAATCAGTTCCCAAGACGTCTCTAGTACGGCAGCTCACGTGCTTTGCATGTCATTCTGCAGTTGAGGCGAATTAAAAAACTGCTTAGCAATGATCTGATCTCCCTGGAACTTCCCGAAATGGTCTGCGTTGGAAGCTGATCGCGCTGATCTCATGGCTTGCTGCTCGGGCTTTGCCACCAGCTCGCCCCTCGCATGACCCTACAGTATTCAGAATTGCGAGATGCGACCTCAACAGCTTCATCATCAGCCCCTCATGCTCCACCTTCCAGTCCGTTAGCAGTCCCGTCGCTTATTCCCTTGTACAACTACGGCTCGCTAGCAAACCCCACCCTACAAACACCACGGAATGGAATGATGCAACCCATCTCTGGAAACCCCCGATCCCCTATGTCTCCTGCGATTCACCCAAGAATTGGTAACCACTTCCCCCGTGCTGCAGTAGATTCCCGTGCTCGCAGTGAACAGACGACCGTGCCAGATCAGCTGTCTCGTTTGCCCTCAATGCTCACCGAAGAGCAGCTTGCCACCATTGGCCTTGATGAAAAAAGTGTTTATGGTTTGGAAACCTAGACCTATATTATTCAGACTCCGCTCGCTTATCGATTTAGAAAATAATCTAGGATTCTAAACCTTACGAGAAATCATCCAATGACATGCAAAGCACTGTACTGATAATCAACGGTGTGCCCTCTGCCAAGCTTCTAGGCTCTACGATCTCACTATCTTCTGTCCCTTTTTCTTCACTGGGAATCGCGAATATCGCAAACAGGTTCTTACAGCTGATGCAAGTTTTACAGACGCTTCCGCTGTTTAGCACCTTGAGGAAGCGACATGTATGGCGTCACTCTCAGCATAAACGCATTAAAATGTTTATTCGACGCTGTGATAATGCGGCGGACTGTGCTCACTAGATTCCCCCGTCTTCTTTCTCGGCTCCCAAATCAACCTTTTCTGATGGGTTTGGATCGGATGTTTTGTCGACTTCCATAGGCTCCAGTTCTTGTCTGGCTCCTCCGAGAGGAAAAGAAAATGGAGCCTCATCACTGACGCTTGAATCCCTTCGCTTTGTGAGGCCTTGCGACCTCGTTGACCGTCGTTCTGACTGGTTGTCTTCCAATCCTTCAAGCATTGGCTCAGGTGTCGGTGTGATTTCAGAAATTTGGACAAGCGATTCTGCCGACGACTCCTCGTCACCCACCCTGTTCTGATTGGCGGCACTCCTGTGAACACGGGTGCGTTTTGCAGGATAAGCATCGGCATCATCGACATCTTTGCGCTTGCGTTTGAGACCCCCATTTCTCCTCTTCCGAGGGTCCTGTTTCTCTCTCGTGTGGACCTGAAAGGTAGGGACTGCCAACAAAGGTAGTTGGAGATCATCACGTGATTTAGTCAGTGGCACATCATTTGATCTAGTCAGGGCAGGGAGTCCAACACTTGCAGGGTCAAGGGGTGGAAGAGATGAAGCGAGGCTGCCCAGAGGATGATATAGAGGGAGAGGAGGATATGTCGGGCGTTTCCCCCTTTTCGCAGAGCTGATGGATTTACGCCAGTGGGTGTTTGGTTCTTGGAAGGAATGTGATCTGTGTTCGGATGAGGTTTCTGAGAACTTGACAGTAGATAACCCAATAAGGCACGAATCTCCTGCAGATGGTGATTTGTACGTCATTCGTGGTTTCCTGCGTAAATAACCTGGTTCTGTTGTCGTAAGTTTCGTTCCGCCGCTTTTGGATGGTTCCTTCAAACTGGTTCTCGAGATCATTGCTGATGGATAATGGGTTGATGGCAAATAATCTGTAGAGAGAAGGCGCATACCACAGACGTCGTGAAGGTTCACCGCGTCAGAAAAGGCGATTTCCTTTATCTGCTTAGGCTGGACGCTAGTTTTCTTTCACGAGGCAAGGAAATGGCTATGCAAACGAAGATAGCGTGCCCGAAGTGCAAAACAGTAGGAACAATGGTGGCAGAGAAGAGATGGAGACAGTGCCCATGAATGCACGAATTCAAGTATTTCCGATTCTAGAATCCGATTCATGACGGTATAAACACGTGCAGTTCGATCTGAATGAACAGAATTCGTCATGTCATGATCAACTACACAGCTCCGGTCTGCCAAAAGTGTCCATAAACTCCATCTAAGTTATGGGCCAGGAAGAAGGCTCTTCAATTCCATTATATGCCTTTCGCAGATCGCTGAAAAGTAGAATTCGTGCTCTGAGTTGTGGGGTTGCACAAGATTGTGTGCGATCTCGTGAGCCAACGTGAAATACCTATCAAAGGGTGAACCACATAATGCACATAAAATGTCCTGGTGACACACCATGAAACATATGCGGGGGTTAACGTCCCCGAAAGGACATCCAAATCATCTGATACAGTCCATGTGTCAATTGATACCAAGCATCGGAGCTGACACTTACGCCAGTCTCTATAGTATCGAAGGTTGAGGAAAATACTTCCGTTCCGATTGAAGGCAATTAACCCGCCTCCTAGATCGTAAAAAATATGTAGGCTCGTGAGCGGAACATCGTATACTCCGGAAAGGTCCAATAGTATGCCAATGAACCTCGCAAGAATGTCCCGGTTAGTCGCCATGAAATCTTTCTGTTCAGGCACCTCTATCAAAAGAGAAAAGTTTGAGCAATAGCCAGAAACACGACTTCATCCACTCGAACCAGATGACAAGTAAACCTTGATTTTTTTCACTTCACCTGGAATATTCAACCAAAGTGAGCGGACCTGGGTGACGCAGAGATGAGAAAGAATGACGAACCAACCCAGATCAAATCTCCGACCCGTCCAGAAATGTCGCAATAGCCCTCGTTCAATGACTCCTTCACTTGACGCATTTCCTGTCTATTTTGCAACAAATCTCCTGATTCCGGTCGACAAGCTTTTATTGCGGTCTCAATATTCAACCCTGGTGAGGTCAATTAAGATGTACAAA
Organism: Entoloma clypeatum; assembly: GCA_963565915.1. Taxonomy (NCBI): domain Eukaryota; kingdom Fungi; phylum Basidiomycota; class Agaricomycetes; order Agaricales; family Entolomataceae; genus Entoloma; species Entoloma clypeatum. Next base: position 3,826,701 of record OY751485.1, on the reverse strand, counting down.
CGTCAAAAAACGGCTGCTTACTTATGTCATTCAACGGTGTTACTCTAGAATTAATATTCGACTTTGATTGAGAAGTTTGTTTCTTTACAGAGACGGGGAGTGACGGAGGGTCTGGCGGAGGTAGTGGATCAAATTTTCGTATAAGATGCATAAGAGGATTTTTGGTCGGCGCCGGGGGCACAGACGAATGGGTAATCATGGAATGACCAGGGCTAGGCGAGGGGTTCATCAAGAGCTTAGTATTTTCCGACTTTTTTGCTGCTTCGGCGGCTTGGCGTTCAGTATGCTGCTGCCTGAGAATTCTATCAACTGTAAGATGGCGGTTAGCCCCTACTATAGTTTGAGACACAGTGGTCCTGTACCGTTGTACCCTCTTCTTTTCAGGGCTTTCAAGTCTGTTGAGAGAATTGTCATGAAAAGCAGTGCATCGTTTGCCTTGGGAGACTCGAATATCAAACGATTCAATGACACAGCTACCCTGCATATCACAAGAAAAAAAGACTGAGAGACCCATTATCATGCTCTGAAGTGGTATAACTTACTCGTACATATCTATTTGTGCATTCCCTGCAATCCATAGTTGGATAGCGCCATTTCCGCCAATCCTCTGCGCAATAGCAGAAGCGTCCTGCTTATGGGACAGGCGACGGTCTCCGGTAGCCAAGGACTTTGTCACGGAAATTTTTTCGAACGTCTTGACTAAGAAGTTGACGGATGAAGCCAACCAGTTATATGAAACCAGGGTGCGAGCATGGCTGTGTTCGTGTAGGAAAAGCGGAAGCCTTTCTAAGACCAGGTTACGCGTATCAGTTGCGGTTTTGGACTCCTTGACTTCCGATGCAGAGTGATACTCCTCTACAACGAGAAAGCTAAGTCGTCTGGATCCTAATAGCCCGTAGAAAGCTGAGGATCGTTATGAGATCGCGATCTAGTAGCGAATATGACACAAAAACCTTCAAGTATATCTTCTTGTGGTGCAGTGAAAATCGAGTCTCCAAAAGCCTTATGCGCCTGGGTGTCATCTGCAATGAAAACTTCTTTGGCTTTCCGCAAGTCATACCGCAGTTCTACTTCCTCTTCGTCGAAATCATCCAGATCAGACTTTACCTCGGCTTTGCGAGGCTTTCGTTGAGTACCTAGCAGAATAGGCGATTCCTTCATTCGATTTACAGTGGCTGGTTTCAACAACCGATGGTTCACCGCTATATTCCGCAACTCATCTAAGAATCTTGAAAGAAATCAGACCAACAGGTCACTACTGAAATTGCGAATGCACAAACTGTACTGGTCCTTCTGCGAAGGTATAAAACTGCCGTGGGTCATCTAGTAGAGTGAGTGCTACTTCTTCCACACTAGGCTCATGTTTCGTGCCGCAAGCAGTCAAGAATCCGTTCGCAGGCTGTCCAAAGTTGACAAAAACGAAAAGTTTAGAATGAAATTCACCCTTTGCTTGCCCACCAAAGTAGCAGTGAGCAGGTGGATGCCAGTGTATTTTGTGGTCATTTTTGTCGCGGAGAGGAACTATTTTGAGTTGTGATAGGCGTTGGAGCTCCTGCGAAGAAAAATCTATCGGTATGTCAATAAGATATCGTACCTCCGTTATCCACTCACCTGATATCCGGCTAGCAAGGATAGAAAACCATGATTTCGCTTCTGCCTCGTCCTTCGGAGGTAATTGCTGAAGCATATCTACTATCCGCGATGTCGGGGGATGATGCATGATCTTGAGCTTTGTCGCCGCATCTGACGGTAGGTCTGGAGCCATCACCCAAAACCCTAAAATTGCCCAGTCTGGACTCGAAAAGACCTAAACCCATTGTATTGAGAATTGAATTAAAATCTCTATCCAAACCTACATCTCTGGGTGTCCGCAAGGATGATCGCGAGAATTGTATTGCTGGAATGAAGGCAACATCACTGAAGTTCGAGGGGTCATAATTCTTATAGTGTGTCTCAATATTGCTCAATAGGTAGGTGAGTGCATGGCGTCGGATCTGATCAGAGTCATCCCTATACAATGATACAAGATAAAATAAATGGGGCGAACGTACTTCATAGTCTGTGCTGGCACACAGATTGACTAAAATGGGTAATGGAGGGGAACGGAGAAGGCCCAATTCGAACAAGAATTTCGCTGATGTCAGTTCGAAAACGATGTTTAATCGCCAGTAGAGATATCAATACCTTCGCTAGATGAGCTGCGCCATTTGGTTTGTTTACCCCAATCCATGACAGGGAGTCCCAGTTGACGAAATACGTCGAGAGGTTCATATAATTGTTGAGCTTGATAGCGCATCGGCTTCTGATTGCTCGGACGTCCACCGTCGGTCCTTTCCTTGACGAATGCAGCCGTTACTTTGAGACGTGCCCATTCCTCTTTACTTAGAGTAGACTGCACCGAGGCCAGATATTTTGCGAGATCAGCAACAGTCCATTCATTCGTCTTAATCATCCTAGAAATTTTCAAAGATTGAGATGACGTTCATGATAACAGAACCCACCTGTTGAAGACAATCTGCAGCTCAACATGCTTACGAATTCCCAAGGCTTGGAGGACTCGCTCCATGTTACCTTTTGGTGTGGTTCCAGATGGCAGAGCTACGACTGGAAGGTCATTGAAAATATTTGCTTGAACAAAATAGGACTGCTCAGGGGGCTTCATCCCGCCTGACGTAGGTACACAAGCCAAGGGTTTGAGACAGCTCAATATCTCGGCTCTCGCGGAAGCGGATAAGCTTGGCCATGCACGTGCAATGATTGAGAGTACTCGCTCTGACCATGTAGTTGATAATACAAGGTCATATTCAACGTTTGCTCTGCGCGCCGCATTGCTGCAGATATATCCAACCCACTCGGGAATAGTCAACTCTGTCCAGGGAAACGATGAACTGATTTCATCAGGGGTAAGGTGTTTGCTAATGCTGGGGGGTAGAAGATGATCCGGCAGAGGTCCGTCGAGCGGGATGATACTCGCAATGGTCTTGTTGTTGACAAACATTCGGAGAGAGGTCAAAGGAATGATCTTCTCGTTGGCATGGCCTGGCTCCCGCATGACAAGAACAGCCGCGTCAAGGAGTTGCTTGCGAGGTCCAAGCTGCAGATTCGGACTCTCCTTGTTGAGACTGATCCACCACTTTAGACACGAAATCAATTCTGCCTCTCCCAGAGGCCTGGCGCGTAAGCTCTCCAGAACGTCATCAAAGGTGATGTTTTTTATCATTCCTCGATTTTGCAACGATACTATCATTCCCGAGGCGTTCGCTAGAACGTCGTCAGGTAGGACAGGAAGCTCTGTCAAGAATCCAGCAAAAGCGGGGTCTGGAAGTCGAGTTTCAGAAGCGTCTCGTACGCCAGCTGTGGATATAAGAGGAAAGTGGTTTCCTTCTGCACACGAGAAGAAGGCGATTTCAAGAAGGGTTGATATATCAGCGGACGGAGTGGAAGGATAGAAAGTGAAGAATCTAAGTGCATGTACCGACCGATTCCGCAGCCAAAGTTGCAGTTCCTGGTCGACATTGGGCAACGGTGAACCTACAGGTACCGCGCCATCCCACAAGTTTTTGACTGTATTGAGTTCTATTTCGTAGGCTGCACGAGCTAGGAAACCGCCGACATATAGCAATTCCTTGTTCCATACTAAAGATAGATACGAAGTGAGAATATGAATGATCGAGATAAGAAATTTCCGTACTGGCGACATTTTGGTCCCTGGTAGCATGATCAAATCGTTTAAGTGAGAAGGGAGAGCCTTAGTTGACAATACTGACATCAAGTCAATGGACTCTCGCTCTACAGTGGGAATGAATCGAGAAGCCATATGTCCCCCAAGTCCAGTCGTTTGACCAGTCCCGTGACCCTTGGAAGAATGTCAGCAGCTAATTTTTGATATTTTTCACGATCCACTTACAATGAAGATGCGAGCGCAACCAGTGCTGTGTACAATTGTTAAAATATAAGCAATGTTAGGGCTCACTTACCCATTTAGATCTGCTCGCAGACCTTGGAATATGCTCCAAGTTGCGAAAGTGTAACGTTCGTCCTCTTTCTCGCTGGCATCATATTCATCTTTGGCTGTCTAAAGTCAAAGGATACTTATCCAGCTACGTGACATCTAAATTAAAGCGTGCTTACATATATAAGGTCATACCTGAGTCGATCTGGAGGGTTTTTCTTGGTGGATCTATGTAATTCGGTTGCGACCTTCTTGCTCAATCGGACATCCACCTCAGCGGAGAAGATTGATAGGTTGACGTTGGTCTCATTTACAGCCAATGGATCCACTTCATTGGCTGCTGTTGGCGGAAAAGGTGTAGACGAACGCAGCGGAGTAGCGGTGCCAGTAATGGAAGTGAACAAAGATGAAAAAAAGCCCACAGTGGTTGGTTTCACTATCGCAGGTGGACGATATTTCTTTTCCGAACCCGAGGAATACACCCAATGCATTACATGAGCTTGAATATGTACCGCTGCAATTGGGTGTCAATCTTTAGTAACGGACAAGGACAACGAACTATACGGGTACGGCTGATATTTCGAATCGTCACAATGCCAGAGCTACTTGAATTGCGCAGCCCTTTCGGGACACCGAGCTCTTTGGGTACACCGGCCGTTTTCTTGAGACAGGCCAAACACTTGTCATCGAAAAAAAGGCTGACTTCAGCCAGGTACGTCATGAAAGTGATAGAGGACGCGAGGAAACGAGTGAAATCGAATGCGACGGGTATTGGAGATGCTTCTCGTAGGATCATGTCAAAAGTGGTCCAAGGAGACGATGCTTTCTCAGGCGGCACTTTGCCGCGACGAGCAAACAGCTTGGACTTCATGAGCTTCCAGGAGTCTGGAACATGTAGAAAAGATGCCCCCACCTGATCTTTCTTATCTTTCCAGTAGAATCCCATCCAGTGGTCTGATAGGCATCTCGTAGGCTATATTCGGATGAAAGGTTAAGAGCGGGACTCACCTCCGGAGGTCACGAACGGTTCTTCAGTAACAGAAAACAAGCTGTAGAACCCTGGATACGAGGCTAAGGACGCAACTAGTGCGGTCCATAGCTGGCATGCGCACCTACACCGAACGCGCCTATCTTATCTTCGTCCGGATTTCCTTCCGCTGGGTAGACATCAACAAAAGTTGAACTAAGGAGTTCAAAGGATGGGGCTGAACCAATTTTTTTGAGCCTTCTCCAATCATTATCTCTGAATACGATCCCATTGTTCTTAAACGTCCACTGATGAACCTGTGGTGTATCGGACCATATATCTCCAACACCCTCAACAAGAACAGAACAGGATTTCATACCAAAGTACTCTTCAGATCCGGTAAGGGTTGTCCCGCGGGGAGGTCTTTTGCATGGAGTCCTTGCTTGCCATCCAGAAACGTCTTTGTCTCGAATCGGATCTCAACTGCTGTCGCTTGTGCGTCATCCGAATTTTGAAGCAGTTCGCGGAAAACCGTGAATTCGCCAGAGTACCTCGCCAGGACTTTGTCGATCAGAGCTCGCTGGTTGACTTCAACGGACTCGTCGTGGCCGCTTGCCCACTAATGTTCGATATGATCATAAGTGAGCATGCAACATTCTCCAGAAAAGAACAGCTGAACACACCAATGCATTCCGTGCGGTTCCTGCCATGCGATAGTATGAACGAGAGGTTTCCCCTGCTCGAATCCAGAGTTGAGGTTTTAGGGAAAGCCGTAGACGTACTGGTAGCCAGCAAGTATAAGCGATCAAGCTGGATCAAACTTCCGAGTCACATCACGCGACAGCATTTCCGCTGAATTGCGTGACGGGCTGCATGAAGCCATCATAACCGTCTGCAGTGAGAGTTGCGTCCGTGATACATAGAGTGAACACTATATGGTATCGAATAATGCAAATGCGGGGACGCAACCAAGAGCGTTAAAGCGGGGCACAGCGGCCCAAATTGATGCGTTGTATTTGGTAATTAGACAGTAGGTGCGGTATTACTGTAAAAGCAGGATTCTACCCTTGTCATCGACACAAAAGAGAGGGTTGGCAGACAGAAATAACATGGGTGAGGTTAATTGTTTAAAATGTATGTGTGTATGTGTGGGTGGGTCGGTGAGGGGTATATCGAACCAAAAATATCCTCGTTGACGGTCTATGGACGGGAAAATGTTGTAAAGTCATCCATCGTCAAAATCCCGTACCAGGGTCAAGCGGACCTAGGGGACCGTAACGCCCCCCTGAACCAAGCTGCCCACCAGGAGCATCTTTGGGAGGCTCACCGCTCATGTTAATCGTCGGTGATGTGGGAGAAATCACGTTCGCTGGCGGGATCCCAAGTCCGGGTGACGATGCCCGTGTCAAAGGCGCATATCCATTTCCAGTCATATTCGCCAATTGCAACGTTGATCCTGTGTCAGACAGCTGGTATCGAGGGGCATACGTCGAAGTAGGTGGCGTGGGTCGTTCGTCAAAACCCATTTCGAGCATAGCTTCCAACTCTGCACCACCCACGGTCTTGGTTGTTTGAAGGTGATTTGGAGGCCGCAGGAGCGCAACGGGTGGAGGCGGGTATTGGACATGGTTCTCATTGTATCCTCCAATCTGGGGTCCCCAATTATCATCATCCGACGAGGCCACTGAAAGTGTATCAGAGCCATCAAACTGGCTTCGTGCGTCCATCCCTCGGACACTTAGCAGTTCCCCGTCACCTATCATATATCCTCCCGGGTGAGCACGCTCGAAATCTCGTCGACGTCGTTCCTCGCGTTTCATCTTCCTCAGTCGCGAACGTTCCCAATCTTCCCAACGACGCATAGGCACTTCTGGACCTTGAAACCCAGAACCGGGCCCTCCATGGCCGTCTCCCTTTCCTTCACCTTCTACTTTCCTAAAGGAGGAAAGAGCTTCAAAAAGGGTTTGAGCGGACAGGGTCTGCAAACACACCTTGTTTCTCCCCATGAAAAGTCGTCAAAGTGCCAGAACGCGTATAGAGGTAACACGAAATTCCATATGGGAAGGGCCAAGAGGTATATCAACATCCAGAACACGTAAATGACCTTTCTTGTCGTGATCAAAATTAAAACCGCTGGGAGTCCAAGAACTGCGACGAGGAGCATGAGAGGGATCGCTTCCTCGAAATTTCTAGGAGGGTTCAAGGCTATGCCGACGATCAGGCCATACGTTAGTGAGATGGCGATGGGAAGTACGACTGTTCCAAGCAGATCCATAAAGACAACGAACTGCATTGAAAAGCAGAACGTTCCACATAGGTTGCGAACCAGGACAAGTTCCATGAGGTTGTGGATGGTGGAGTTGATCCATCTACGACGCTGGGAGAGGAGGACTGGGAAAGTGTCAGGAACGACGGTTCTGCACTTTGCCTGTGGCAGAAACATCATCTTTCGATTAGGGAACGTCCGTATAAGACATGTCGTCAGGAAACGATCTTCCCCAAGGAGTAGGAGGTTCTTCTGATGTAAAGTCGTCACTTCAGACTGACTATATTCCTTGACAATTTCGGGCTTGATGATGAGTGGGACCCAATCATCGCCAGTTGTTTTCCTTGCCTTGAGTCGGAACATGGAAAAGCAGCCAGGCAAGCAGGACACCCCTCCAAATACCGACTCAAAAGCCTTGGCCAGGTGGTGGGATATGAAATATTCGAAAACTTGGATAGCGGTGACCCAGGACTGTCGCTTGTTCGCTATCCTTGTTTCTCCACAGACACCCATAATCATCTGGTCATGGTGCATGCAATTGACAAGGTATCCTAAAGAATCAGGGAAGACTTTGGTATCGGCATCAACCTGTAATAAATCACTAAGAGGGCGTTGATACTATCGGGAGTCAAAATCAACTCACCATCAACACTACCTCGAAGAAGTCCGGCGTAATTCCCATGAGAACGTGGATTTTGCGGAACAGATCAAAATCCAAAGGAGTCATTCGATCGTTATATGTGACACGGGAGAAGAAATTCATGAGGATGAGTTGACTATCGCGCTTTCCTCGATTGCCGGGTTTCTTGTCAGCGGCGGCCTCTTCTTCTGTGCCGCATTTGACGATGATGACTGTTGGTGTCCGACGACCCGCAACAGCTGGCGGAAAAAGATCAGGGTGCAAAGACTTGGGATCATGAAGAGTCCCTACTATAATGACCAGCATACACTAAAGCTCTATTTTGTGCCTTGGAACCAGAACCCACGGCGCCGTAAGTCATTGGTATGGGATTTCCAAACCGAGGATCAGCTTCCAAAAGTGAGACACAGATGTCCGGTGTGCTCCTTTTTTCTCCTGCACCAGTGATCATGCCGTCTGCTACAACAAAAAGTAGCTTCCTTGCGTCCGAATAGGTTGTGGTAGAAATGGAATCGAGCGTAGTCCTGAGGGAATCTTCACCTTCCGAGTAACAAGTCACTAGACAGACAGCAAAAAGCTCGGCACCAATCTGGCTCAAACTCATGATTGGAGCGGAGTTCTCAGGGGTCACGAGGGTGGTGCTGGACGACGAGGCATAAGGGGGCATCGCCTTGCTGATCTTGCTTTTCCTGGTGCTGACAGGAGGACCTGTCCATGGAGCTGTACCGTTTCTGTTATCGACAGAAACATTGGCACCTTCGGGCATGACAGAGGGACTGATAGCCGAACGGCTAAGCTGATGGGTATTAGGAGGACCAGCAAGCTTGTGGGACAGAAACCAATTAAAGACGCATGCCATGACGAAACGAACGAAGACGAGGCCGAGAATGACTATCAGGCCGGCATATAAGACGAGGTTGGAGATGAAACAACCGGGAGTGATTTTGTCGATGTTACCAGCATGGTACCTTTGCTTGAGACAGGGAACGGCGGAATAGAGATCCGAACGACCGTAAAAGAGACGGGTACCGTCCTTGCCACCAACAGAGGCGCTTTTCTTGAGAAGAGTGCGAAGAGCCGTATCCACGGGATCATTGAGGATGGGGTTGGGATGGAGCTTAACATAAGGCTTCATGTTGAGGACGGCGCCATCGAGAACGAAATAGTTGTTGAGAGCGGATACTTGATCCCAGGAGTAACCGGCGAGCAAGCCGGTGTTGACGAGTCTCAGACTGGCGTAGGTGGACTGGAGGTTGAAAGGGGGAAGAGGGCAAGGGGTTGCGTCTGAGCAAGGTTGATCCTGGGCGATACGGAAAGGGAGCCCTGCGCAAGCCTTGAAATCGGAGGTGGAGCGTTGGAACAATGCACTTATGTCCTGGCCAGGAACTGAAAGAAGGGTCTGGAAGTTGACATCGGGGGTGTTGGATGTGGCCGAAGTGGCTTCGAAAATGGCGCCCTGCACAGCAAGGACGCCCTGCACGGAACCGACATGGAGGAACCTGGTGCTGGAGGAGGCATTGGCGGGGCAAAGGACCTTTTGGAAGCCGACCGTGGCAAAGCCGACGCCAGCGCAGAGCCAAAGGATGATGAAACAAAGGGTGATTTTCTCCCTCCAGGCCTGTTTGACGGCCTTGTCCTTGAGGCCGGCGAGAGAGGTGAGGAGAAAGTCTGGTGCCCAGAAGGTGACGGCGAGGGAGAAGTATCTCCAGACGTGGGAGCCGTTGTAGTCGTCAGGAGTGGGCTGTGGGGAGACGCCGGGGGTGGAGGAGACCTGCGGATTGATGAGGGGGACGGGTGCGACGCCACGCTCTGGCCGGGTGAGGGTCTTCGCTCTGCGGATGGTGGTGGAGGCCGGGTTGGGAGGATGGCGGGTGGTGGGGATGGGGACGTCAGTGAGGTCGTAATTGGACTGGAAACGAAGGGCCATGGTAGTGAAGGACGGCTCGCTGACGCCGGCGCTGGCACTGGCGGCGAGCAACAGGGACGGGGGAAGAAGAAGAAGAGATGGTGACAGCGCACGTGCCAGTGCGCATCACAAACCACCGACTCCCATGACGCCCGCCGCCGAGCGTGCGCTGTCGCAGCTCGCTGCACTCGCGTCCCAGCACCACGCCAGCGACTACAACCGCCTCAAGTTTGGCCCACACGGCACGTCCTCGTCCCCGTCACCGCAGTCGTCGCTGACTACCACTACTACAGGCTGCCCGACTAAGTATCTCCCGCTCTCCCTCCACCTCCCCGACTTCTTCCACCAGCTCCAGGAGCGCCAGATCCAGTGCTCCCAGGAAGACCCCTGGTCCTTCTCCCCGCGACCCCCGCCGCCCGCCGCCCCCGTTCTCCTCGGCCCCTGCGGTACCCTCCCCCACGACCACCGCGCGGCGCATCTCGAGGAGGACATCCGAGCCGCTCTCGCCTCCAGCCTGGACATCGCCCCGCGCTGTGCCCCGGCAGAGCTCCGTCTGCTACTGGATCCGTCCATTAAGACGTCGTCCACGCACCCAATCAAGTGAGTCCCTCCGCCACCCTCCCTCCGCATGTTCACCCGCCGCCAGCATCTCCCCGATCGTCCCGCCGTCCCTCCTTCCCATCCTCACCTCCCATCTTATTTCGCCTGTCACCCCGTCCCCCACCGTGTTCCATGTCCCGCCCTCCTTTGCCCTCACCCGCCTCATCCAGCATCCCCTCCCCTGTCCCCCAACTGTCCCGCCCATCCCGCCGAATCCTTACCACCGCCAGAGCATCGCCGACGCCTTCCAGGCCGCCATCAGCCGCCGATTTTCTAACAGACTGAGCCCCAGCCTCATCACCCGCAGCACCACTGTGCCCCTCGCCCCCGCGTCCCCGGACCCTGCCATCCCTGAAAATCTACATACAAAACATGCAAACCAGTCCTCCCTTTCATTATCCCTGTCCCTCACTATCCAGGGCCCCAGTCATCCCTCTCTTGGTTACTCAGACCAGATCTCGCGTTCATCCGTGTCTCTTGATTCCTCGTCCTCTATACCATCATCCCCCTCGATAATTTTTGGAAACCTATTTCTTTCCTCCTGCCCCGGTAAAAAAGGTTCTCACTCTCGCAATCTCTCTCACCTGGTCTTGACTATCTATCCTCAGTCCGCCTCGATGGTCCCGTCAAAGGCCGCACTGGCGTGTGTAGGGATCTCGACATGGACTTAAAAAGGATGAAGGAATTGGGCGTGGGTTGTGTCATCTGGTCGGTCGTCATACTCTCATCCCCTCCGACTCTCGGAGCTCACACGCTGTAGCTGTTTGGATGATGTGGAGCTCGATTTTCTGGGCGCACCCTGGTCCAAATACGAGGAATTGGCTGGTAAAAACGGCATCGATGTCCTCAGGCTAGTATCCTTCCATATCCCCCTTCGTTTCCTGCATTGACTTTGTTCACCAGAATTCCTACCCCCGAAGGGCTCGCCCCCCTTACCCCCGCGTCTCTCGATAACCAATTGACAAAGGTCATCGACACTTACACACTTTCCGGCATCCCAGTTCTAGTCCACTGTCGCGGAGGTGTGGGCCGTGCCGGCGTCATTGCCTGCTGCTGGCTCATTCGCCTCGGTCTCTGTGGCTGGGTCAAGGATGAAGACCAGGCTTCCGCTTCACCGATGTGCCCGACATACGCGTTAGACGAAGTAGGGACCTCAGGGTTGAAAACAGAGACCGTACAATTTGTCGAGGGTGTTATTGCTGTCGTGAGGCGAAGGCGGAGTATGAAGGCCATCGAAACTTACGAACAGGTGCGCTTCTTGGTTGATTTTGTGGAGTATCTCAGGCAAGGGCGCGATATCGGTGCGCCTGCTTAAGCACTCCGTCACTTGCCCGTTCCTCTGTCACATTATTAATTATGTAACTAAGGGATGTTGTACTTGTAGATGTAACTGTACAATCTACTTGCATGGGTCCTGGCCGTCTTTGTACCTTCCAATACGAAAAATGATAGTTTCCTCAAAACGAGTGTTGATATATACATAGCCCAGAATTACGCAAAAGTCCACAGCGCATTCACAACATCCTCATCGATTCGGAGATCCTGGTCCTCTCCAACTATCTCATCTCGGTTGGGAAACAAATTGTTTTTCCCCAACCCGATTGCCAAAGCTGGTTCTTTCTTAATCTTCCTATTTGCTTCCGCCTCGAAAAGCTGTTTACGAGCGTAAAAAAACACCCTCAGATGCAGCTAACGAGAGAACGAGCGTCAACGTACCGTTGAATATGTATGGTCAAGGAAATCTTCCATCGCATAATTTGGCTTTGTGAAGGCCTCTGAAAAGACTTTCGCAAGCGTAGATACAGTTGAGTGGTAGTGCGACCTATGTGACACAAGTTCCCAAAGCGAACTCAGGTGTGCTTGTGTATGCAGAGGGTTTGTTTCTGAAGGGAGGTACGGATCTGTAATGCATAATAACAACAAGTGACTCCTGTACGAGGAAGGCACACACCGTGCGACGGATCGTCGGCAGCTGTCCTGTGGATCATAGTCATCACGGCAGGGTGCCGTTTGAGGATATTGTACGTAAACGGGATAATCATGACGATAGCTGCTGGAGGGGCTGTCAAGGAGAGGCGAGACAGCCGTTTGATAAACGAAGCAAGCAGATTCGCAGGAAGGTGACTATTGACAGTTCTGAATACCCTGGTCTCACAAAAAAAACATGAAAAGAAAAGGACATACGTGGAGCTCAAGAAAAGCTCGGTCATGCGGAAGAAGCGCGCACGATGTCGGAGATGGAGCAAATCGCGATCAATGAAGGCGTATAGCCGTGTGTAAAATGAAGGATAGTCGCTGTGGATTTGTGACTTTCGTAATCTACTCTCCCCTCGACAGGAACATTCACTCACAGATTATAGTCTTTCATGAGCAGAAAAAGTGCATTGAGTGCCAATAAGCCAATAGTACCACCTATAAAATATATAGGGAATGAATTGGCTGTGTGATAAATGAAGGAATACAGACCAGCGTCCACAGATGCGGCAACCCAATCCATTACCAGCACCGGTCGCGTCAAATGTGGCATCACTCCGCGGTGCATGAAATTCAGAGCACGCGTAACGCGCGCTTTGTTGGTCCCGAGATTGGAAGACTTGGTGAGCCGAGGCAATAACGCAAGCCAGGCCCGTGTGAATACGGCGCGGTGAGAGGAGAGCGAGTGCAAGGATTGATGTATCGTAAGTGTGTGTAGACGGGCTGAAGGCGGTTTCGATTTGACGTCGGTTTTCGCGTTGTCTTCGTCGAAGAATTTTCGCCAATCGTCTTCCCCTTCATCTGTGTCGTGCAATGACCCCAGACCGTCATCATCTTCATATTCTAAGCCGCATGAAGATCCCTTTGTTAATCCACGTTTTGGTTTGGGAGGCTTATTTCCCATTTCCCTGACCCACCATGAGTTCAGTTCGGAATGTTCTGTCGGAAAGGTTGTCAGGCGTTCAAAGATGGACAGGAGGTTGGACGCAATGTCAGGGTGCGCAGGCGACGTATTGAGTAGGGTGCTAAAATTTTGTATTCATGTTGTTATCTTGGAAAAAAATCGAAGAAGAACATACGCCGATTCCCGGAGGAAAAACCAACGAACGTCGTCATGCACGGTAAACCAGGTTTCATGAAAGTGATGAAGGACTTCCGGTTCGATCGCGGAGCTTTTTATCGTCTTTCTTTGTTGGCGCCTTGCGGAAGGCGGACACAGTAGGAGGAAGGATACAATTTTACGGAAATGGGAAATGTGAAATTGAGGTTGGGAAGGAGTTGACTTTGAATATGACGTCGAGAGGTGTTTCAGCATGGACATGAGGATTTGAAGGGATGATATCTAGGTTGATGTGTGAGAAGGGCAGAAGAGCCGGTCGGAGCAACGCACCCTCAGTGTGTCCTCTTCGTCTTTGAGCAACCCCCCCAAATATTCAACATAAACATTGAGCTTATTCCACAACCACGCCTTGACTGCTTTGGCAGCATCGTCGCTGCCTAGCCCTAGCTTGTCACCGTTGATGACAATGACAAAGACTCGGTATAGAGCATATATTGCCCTGGAAGTGTCTTGAGGAGCCTTTGTGGCAAGCGCCAAATCGACAAGATCAGCCAATTGGTTCAGTGAACCGTTGTTTGATACCGCATGAGAGAGATCGACTTCCAGCTGGCGCACAGACTGCGCGAACACTGACTCCTGCTGGACGTTGCTGGGAGGAGCTGGCATCTTGGTGCGGCAGTATTCTTTTTTCGGAATCCAAAGTTATTTAATTCATTAAAAAAGGCAATAAAATCGATATTGTGAATGCTCATCGTTCAATTCCTCTTGTACAAGCCAATGAGTGATACCGTATTATAGAGCATAAAAGAATCGAGTCCGTACAGAATAAATCTATGTCATGATTTCATGTTCCAAATTTTGAAATAGAACACCCTTATAACTGTACTTGCCTCTCAAGATGCTAGGTTAAACGTTGCTTCTCCATGTCCTCGGCTATTGGCTACTTATGAGTGTCTGGGATATCAACATACTGGACCTCAGAATACAGATCATCGATAAACTTGAATCATACAAATGTCAATGGAATACATTGTCAAGATAAAGTAACTTTACAGCACAAAGTATCGTTCACCACTCAGATCTGTAAACAAACAGGGACAAACACAGCAGATTACCATTCGAATCAAATTTTATGAGTCAGTGCCGTGCCAATCTTTCTTATCTTCCATGCGTTACTACGAGCAGAAATACCCCGAGGTCGATGAGCTTGTCATGGTTCAAGTACGACAGATTGCAGAGATGGGTGCCTATGTGAAGCTTGTATGCGAACGAACCCCCACAACTCGAAAGGATAAAACTCATCATGTCTGTAGCTCGAATATGACAATACAGAAGGAATGATCTTGCTGTCGGAGCTTTCGCGTAGGCGTATTCGATCAGTCCAGAAACTGATCAGAGTAGGCAGGAATGAAGTTGTCGTTGTCCTTCGTGTCGATAAGGAGAAAGGTATATTCGCTCGTGGTCTTCGAACGATCCCCATTTTTAATTCACTCCATTGCCTTCTGCCTGCAGGCTACATTGATCTCTCAAAACGTCGTGTCTTATCCGAAGACATTGTCAAATGCGAAGAACGTTATATAAAGTCCAAAACAGTCGCTTCCATTCTTCGGCACGTCGCATCCAAAATTTCCTTGACGGAGGTTGATGCCGAGTCTGGAGATGTGGGAGGCCAAACACCAACGTCGCCAGTAGAGAAAGAAAGCAAAAAAGCGCGACGCGCACGGCAAGCGGCTGGGGAGGAAGACATCCCTGATGCTGACATTCCTATAGGTGGACCAAATGAGGAGGAGAAGCTTGAGATGCTATACGACACGGTCGGCTGGCCCCTTGGCAAGAAGTACGGACACCCATACGATGCCTTCAAGCTGGCTTTGACGTTCGTCATTCGTATTACAACTAACGAATCACGGCGTATTCAATCTTCTTGTAAATCTGCAGCGAACCCGATGCCGTCTGGTCTTCACTTGCAAAACCCATTCCGCCGTCCACCCTTTCAATACTCACCGCCACCATTGCGAGACGCCTGACTCCTCAACCGATCAAGCTCCGAGCTGATATCGAGCTCACTTGCTATACACCCGCTGGGATCGATGCAATCAAGAAGGCATTGCGAGCGGGAGAAAAGGCCAGTAGTGAAGCAGTCCCAATTAAGGCTAAGCTTGTAGCCCCACCCCTTTATGTCCTGAGCACAAATGCTACTGACAAGGTCAGTCAACCAAATTCAATGGCAAAATAGATTAATTTTTGCATTTTCTCAGTACGCCGCTGTGGAGCGTCTCGAACGTGCTATCGAATCGATTCAGAGCATGATCGAGGATCAGGGGGGTAGTCTCATGGTCAAGATGAAGGTAAAGCTGTCGATGGTCACTTCTTGATTCATGAATGCTCATACAACTTGTAGCCAAAAGCGGTTTCTGAGACGGAGGAGCAAGACCTCGCGCAACTTATGGCCAAGGCTGGGCAAGAAAACGCTGAAGTTTCAGGCGACGAGGATGAAGAAGAAGGCGTTTAAGTGTTGATGCTGAAGTCATTGGGAACTAGCGATCACATCTAATTGACCTGCTGCTCAACTTGAGTACTACATACAATCATCGATATTGAGCAACTCGAGGAAAGTGAGGTCAGGCTATGGTTCCAGTTACATGAGCATGAATGGGATGGTAGGAAATCTAGGGCGCACAAGGAGATGTCTTTAGTGGGTTAGAAACCTTCTTCCTTTGCTCAAGCGTCTTCCAAGAATCTTTCTACCGCCCAAACTCCGTTTCCGCGCAAGGAATCCGTGCTTTCTCTTTCTCTTCCTCTGCGATGGCTGGTACTCTGCACCTCGTTGTACATGTCGTAATTGAAGCGTAGAGCCAAGTATGGAGGAAGGTGACCATATTGGAGGAGACAAGGGAGTAAATGGCGATGGACGCGTTAGCAGCAAGGGTGCTGGTATCGAAAGAGCAATGGTGGAAGTAGACAGACTGGTGACAGGCGGGAGGAGGGTGGGTGGTCGTGTGAGGATGCGCAAGAGAGAAGGAGATATGCGCGGCATTTTTGAAGGTGCAGAGGTTGAATGAACACGCAGTCACTGTGACTGTGACTGCGTGACACAGAGATCGATCAGCATAACAGCGATGTCCTTCGTCAAAAACAATCTCAAACTTGCTCGAGATGCGTTGAGCAAGAAGGATTACGTCGCAGCGCGCGATGCCGCCACACATGTCCTTGAGTACGAACCACAAAACTACAATGCGTAAGAGGAGCCTTGTATCTTTCAAAACCGGGCTTATTTCAAGTAGTAATGTGTTTATAGGGCTTTCTCTTCTCGAGTTAGGTCATCATGAACAAAGCGAATGTGTAATTCATCTTTCTCTCCATGTGCGACACCAAGGCAAGACTAAGACCCCAAACAGGCGTACCGGACCGCCATCGAACTGAACAAGGAGCAGCCATTGGCATGGCAGGTGTGTTCTATATAAAGTGATACTATCCATCCTTATGAGAACCGGTTTATCAGGGGTTATCAAAGTTCTACGAGCGGATCGAGAACTGGGACAGACTCGCAGATACCCTTTCTAAGCTGCTGGAAGTCTACAACAAAGCGTGCGTTTTCTCGAATTTGCCTCCAGAATTTTACATGAGGAAACTTCCCAGCAAGGATGCTGTCAGATGTGCAGAAACCTGGCAAAAGCTTCTTGAGTTGCGCCGTAGGCAAGGTTCAAGACTCGAAGTGGGCATGACCCTCCCTCGTTATAGTATTCTGACCTTATACTTTGTAGTTGGTCGAAGTTTTGTCCCTGGTTCTTCCCCAATCCCCAATACATGCCACCCTTTCCACTCTGCCACCGCCGAATCCGACAGAACCGTTGGATAGTGCAACATTCGTGGCACAGAAGGCGGTCCACGGTTCTCTTCCCATCATTGAAGAAATTGTCAGTCTTTTGGAGACCCACGAGGAAGATACCCTGAAGAAAGAGGTCGAAAAGCGCAGGACACGCCTCGGGGCTGCTGGCCCAGAAATCGCAAAGAAGGAAGCCGGACGAGAGATTTGGAGTGTGTCAAAGGTCCGCATCTTCCTTTTCTTTTTCTTGTTGGTCACATTAGTTGTTCCATAGCTTCCTTCATTCTACGATGAGATTCTCAATCACCCTGACACATCGGATGCATTACGTCGCCTTGTTGATTCGAAACTTTTGCGATATAAAGAGCGGTATTTATCTGCACTACCAGATACTCCCGAATGTTGTGTCGATAAGTCCAGACTTCGGAAGGAAGTGGATGAGCTGGCGAATGGAGCCGTAATTTTACACATCCCTGATGAAACGGCGTGGGTGATCTTCCTGGAAGGGAAGGATTATGGAAGTATCTGTGGGTCTTCTATATGGACATCACAATGGCTTTCTTAAACACAGAAACACATCTAGCTGTCTATGATCACAGACTCATCAAGGAATTCTTGACGTTGTTTCCGTCCTCTCCTATGGCTGCTCTACTCAGGGGATACTTTGCTTATTTTAATGTCTCTCTCGATAGTGAGGAAGATGATGGTCAAGAATCGTCCGAACTAGATGAGGATCCTTTTGATATCATTCTGGTGCGCCTGATTCTTGAATGAACAGATCTCTCGAACTCAAATTGCTATGCACTTTTCAGAATGCTTATACGATTTTGCCGAACTCTCTCGTTTCTAATCGAGCTGTTGCCGAGCTGTACATTAATGAGCTGGACTACGAGAATGCCATCAAGGTTGCCGAAAATGGTTTGAAGATTGTCGCCGAGTCCGAAGCTGGTGCAGGTTGGAGGCTCCCCAAGTATGTCCTTCACCAGGAGACCAAGTCCACCTAATCGAACCCGATACAGTGTGCACAAGCAATTCAAAGTCATCCTTGCTACCTCTTTTGTCCATCTATACCCGCCGAAGCATCACGTTCGTGCGTTGTCCATAATTGACGACGTATTATCGCAATCTCCAGATAATGTGACATGCCTAATGGGTCGCGGATACATCTTGCAAGAAGCGAAGCGATGGGCCGAGGCCTCGCCTTTTTTCGCCCGAGCAGGCGCACTACTTCAAAACGACATCAAGGAAGGATTGCGGGCAAGGGAGGAAGTAGGTTGGTGTTCGTGTCAGTCAGGAGATCTGGAAACAGCAATCATGAGCCTTGAGGACGTATCGAAAGCTCTGGAAGAGCTGAATGACCGATCGGATGACATTGCGAGGTGTTTGTGGCGGGTTGGCCATTGTTTCTGGAAAATCGGAGGTGGGTTCTGTTGGTACTTGAGATCTATTGATATGATGTGATCTCTACTCATGCAGATGACAAACGCGAAGAAGCATACACTTTTTACATCAGATCCTTGAAGGCCAATCCTACATATGGTCCAGCTTTCACATCACTTGGCATCTACTATTCTGAGTTTTCAACTCCACGAGACCCCAATCGCGCTTCAAAGTGTTTCCAGAAAGCCTTCGAATTGGATCCACGCGAAGCCGACGCTGCAAGGAGGCTGGCCGAAGGTTTTGCGGACGAGCAGGAATGGGACCTTGTTGAAGTAGTCGCTCGACGCACATTGGGAGGTGAGGGTGGTCTAGACGTCGGATCACAGGGACCTGGGGTTACGGCTACCACGAAATATCTGCCAAAAAATGCATGGGCCTGGAAGGCATTGGGCACCGTGGAATCTGTGAATAGTCATTTTATCCACAGAAACCTTCATTCTTATGAAATCAAAGCATCGCAGAAACTACGCATCAGCTATAAAAGCATTCCAGGTCGCGTTGCGGGCTGATTCCGACGACGCACTGTCTTGGCTCCGACTGGGAGAAGCATATGGCAGGTCTGGGCGGCATATTGCCGCAATGAAAGCCCTCGAACGTGCTCAAGAACTACAACGGGACAATTGGATGTGTGCGTACCTTATCGGCGATGTTAAATTCAGGATGGGAAGTTATAGTGAGGCGATTGGTGCCTTTGAGTCAATCTTGGATGTCCGACCATCTGAAATGGGTGTTCTGTTATCCCTTTGCCGGGCTCACCTTGCTAATGGTGAATCGGAGTTCTCCGCTGGTTTCCATGCGAGAGCTGAGTATTCGCTTATGGAATGCATATCTGTTGGCCTACGTGCAATCGAACAGAGCCCTGGTTTCCGTGGCGTGGTTTGGAAAACAGTGGCCGACGCTGCCTATGCACTGTCGAGTCGCTCGACCTTTGACCATGACAAGATTCGTGATATTCTATATAAGGTCTTCGTCTTAATGCCTACGGAGTTGGAACACCTGCCTAGCTTTATGCATTGGTCTTCGTTTCCGGAGGGCCCACAATTGACGCAGACGCACATCCTGGAGCTTGCCGCCGCAGCTTACAGTTATCGGATATCACTTGGATCATCGGAAACCTTACCAAAGGGCGGGGGTGCTTGGTTTGATCTTGGAATTTGCCTTCAATTGTGGGTAGTCAAGTCTGCTGACCATGAAACAACACACAAGACGACAGAAAAAGTCATAGCCTGCCTCACGCGAGCGCTCCAAGAAGACCCGGGTCACGACGTGTATTGGGTGGGTTTGGGGCATGCGCATTTCTTGTCTAATGCAAAGGCAAGCCAACATGCATACATCAAGGCATTAGAGATCAATTCAAAGGTGGTTTTCCAAGAAGCACTGATAACTCCGATTAACAACGTTCAAGGATGCTACTACATGGACGAACCTTGGTCTGTTGTACCTCCACTATAACGACGTTGATTTGGCCAACGAGGCTCTATACCGCGCGCAGACACTGGACCCTGATTATGCTGTTGCATGGATCGGCCAAGCACTTGTAGCGACCCGAAATGGCCATTTGAAGGAGGCTATAGCCATGTTTGAACATGCTATAACTCTGACTGCCGGTGTTGTACGTATTCCAACTCATCCTTTGTGGATTGGCCTAACATGTACGATGCGCCCCAAGCCGGAAGGAGATTTTGAATTTGCTTCGACACTAATCAATAGAGTTCGCCCAACAAGAGGCAACGGGAAGCAATCGTTTGACGCCCTGCTCCCGGCCTTCTTTGTTTTGGACCGATACTGCAGGTGTCGTCCTAATGATCCATCGGCTCTTCATCTCTTTGGTTTGGTCTGTGAGCGTCTGGGACACTTTGAGACCGGTGTTACCCTGATATCTCGTGCAATCATGAATCTGGAATCCGCATACGAAGACACGGAAGACCCAGAGGTCGAGAGACGGTTCGCCATCGCAAATATTACATTGGCTCGTCTATACCTTGCACTTCGAGATTATCCTCGTTCAAGTGAGGCATACGAAAGTGCTTTCGGGTTGTTGGCAGACGACGAAGGCTCCGAGACGCGGGTCCTGCATGCTCAGGCCCAATTTGGCATAGGCTTGGCGAGTTTCATGCAGGGTGAGTTGGAAAAGGCGTTGATAAACTTTGAAGCTGCTCTGGAGAGCACGGGTGATGACATCAAG